>OU426907.1:600000-795000 GCA_911387775.1 Thymelicus sylvestris | reverse complement strand
TACGTGTCATTTCCATGTAATCGTGTAACAATTGTTGGCAGACCTAATAAATAAATAAATAATTATAACCGTAAAGCGCCTTAGAATACTAACCCCAATCCCACGCCGGATGGGTGTCGTAAGAGGCGACTAAATCCAGCCCGCTGGTTAAGTTTTCTATCACACAACAACATTTTTATTTTTTTATGTAAGTAGTCGACACACTAGCTGACGAATCTGACGATCCAACTGATGGTAAGTTGCCAGTGTCGCCCGGACATCAGTAAATCCAAAGGCATCATTAACGCATTGCCGAACAAGAAAAAAGGAGAGAAAGAATGTCACCTCATGACCAAATCCCATAGGTACATATGCGGGTGGCATGTCTCTTAAAATCAACTGTAAAATGGTTTAACATGTGTTACCACTTTCTTGGCAAGTATTTCACAACCCTAACAATATAAATGTATGTATGTAGTTGGCATAGGTACTCCATCAAATGGCTACTGACACAGCATATATGATAAATGATCAACCAGCAATATAACATCTGGGTCTGGCTACAATGGCAACAGTGGCCCTTGGTAATATAGCTCTTAGCCATAATAAGACAAATTTTTAAACTTAAAATACGTTGTATGTTATAGATACAGAAAACATAACTCACTGCATAGGACCTGTAATGGCGTTTCTTCCATGTAACCACTACAATCTGTGCCACCACGAGGGTCATTATGAGAATCAGCACCATCGTTGTATGCATCGACTCATGCCCTTTGTGTTTCTCGTGTAGCTTCTGGTGTTCATATCTGCAAAACACAAACTATTATAAGCTACTTATAAGAAGATGAGGTACAGATGAGTAATAACGGGGAAAGCTTAATGTCCAGTAACGTATTACATTGCACATATGTTTTCTTCGTTAGACTGCTGGTCCTGAGTGTTGTTTCTGGAAACCATTATTTATTAATACTTCAAACTGGGGTTGGCCACTGATACTATCAACAATTTCCACTAAAATAATATTGGAAATAAAAGCTAACTGTTAAAGTATGTCACATCAAAAAATAATTAGAGAAATTGAGAGAATCTAAAATAAAAAGGCACAATTGTATATTTCTTAATCATTTAAATGCCTTCAGTTGTAGCTAGTTTTGATTAAAACAGAATTAACCAACCATGAAGATGTTTTTTCATAGGTAATTAGTTTTACATGGCTTCATTGCCTGCATATAATTAGCAACCTTCAGATAATAATATTTTAATCCATTCCAAGTATTATGAAACTGTGGTTATGTTATTTGTAAATATATTTTGTTATTACTGGCACATAAGAATTCTTTAATAATAGATTCGTCTTCTATTCTTATAAGTGAGTTGCCAGATACACTAATGAGGAATCAGCCCACATTGCAGCAGTAGCAATACATCTGTAACTGACTTTAAACTTAAAGTTTCTCTTCATATTCATGGGTATTATTTCAACCTTTTAATACCATGAAAGTGAAAAAGATATTGTGTAATCTTTAGTTTAATTTTATATTTACACAGCTTTTTGTAGTTTGAATAGCTGTTAGTCTGCAATGGTGAATGCAAAGGAATAACTAAAGTATGTTCAATCAATAGTGTTTGTGTTCATATAGAGAACATAATTTAGGCAGCTAAATAAATATTGGGGACAATCACACAATTGGCCAAGTTAGTTTCAATTATTATTGTAGTCGTTGACCACTACAAAAAGTTAAGACAATAATATTGTAACTTAAGGCCTAGATCTTACTCCACCATGCTTCCCCATTACTAAATGTAGGAGTTGCTGTCCATGTGCTGTAAAGTGTGGTGCAAAATGGCCCTCTACATGGCTTAATAATAATATAATTAATCTCTAGCAGTGTAAGTATTATGAATATGCCTATGAATGCCTATGAATTTTAATAAGCTACTATGCGATAAATAAAAGGTGACGGCCACACATACGGATTTATGTACTTTGATGGAATATGAGGAGACAGGTTCATGAGCAGTGTTCTTCTATCAGATTACCATTGACAACACACAGGTACAACTCTTAAGTATCGGCTACCCAAAATTCCTTTGACATTATAAAGTTGTTGTATAAAAACCCATATTACCTTAATTTTTCTTCACTGGTCATCTCTTCGAATGTCTGAAAAGAGAAACACAATTTTTGAGACTAAATTTGAATTGATAAAAATGGTTAAGAATGCAAGCATCAATTTTTCATGAATGTTTACTTGCTTGATGGAACATTGGTACACTGGAAATTTTAAAAAGTAATTATTAATTTAGCAATACAACATCAGTAACTTAACTCTTTTACTTGGCTTACTCCAGACTCCAGAGCTAAGGCTACTATTTAGAAAACCAGTTAAGGAAGAGGTTAAATGTGACTCCAATTCAATAAATTGCTTACAAGATATAGAATTCAAGTGTATCTAGTGATAGTGTTATTAAGCTATATTGTCCGCCAATTAACTTGATAAAATATTGACTGTGTCATCAATTATGTAAATAAATTATTTGTTAAAAAACATCTATAAGTTTTCTAAGTAGCCCATAAAAGTCAGGGTTTAACCGACCAAGTAAAACATATAATATCATGGTTGACTCATCTAATTCTTAACATAATGAGCCACCCCCATAAAACTAATAACCACTGGTGTTTCAATAACGATAACGACCAAAAATTGCACTTATCACCTTGTTAGGATCAACCGGCCTGTGGAGATCCATCACTGCGAGCCTGTAACGATTCACGGCGATACCCAAAATTGTTACGGATTTCACTTGCCACGTTTATTTATAATGATAATTCAATTATTAATAGTTTAATTTACAATATTATCACAGTCACAAATCGCTCAAAGCGAACCTTGCGCGAACCGATAAAGTGGATGTCGATCGTCGACCGCGGTCGACCATCCATAATTTGTTAAGTCAAAATTGATTAACTTTGACAACATGACACGGTGTCGGTGTCAGTTGAATGATGATGTGACAGCATTTTTTATTTTTATGACTTGGACGATTGAAATTTATATTTTTATAATACCGGTTTTTTAAATAATATATTAGTATTTTTTTATTTGGCCTATAGTTTTAGTGTCTTGTAAATATCGTGTTGATTATTTATTTTTCAACTGTGTCTGTGTCAAGTAAATTATATTATTTTATTTATCTATGTCAAGTCGACCATCAAAAGCAGGAGAGTGACAATGACAACCAGTGACAACCAATTGACATTGATCCTGTGTCACTTGTGAGTTGTGAGTTGTGTCCTGTCACCAGTGCTACCAGGTACACGGTAATTACCGTAGATGCACGGTATTTTTGGCTAAAACACGGTCTACAGTAATGTTTCACTACCGTGTACTTTTCTACGGTATTTTTAATTATGAATTACCTTGACAGTCAATATATAAATAATTAATCAGAAGGATTAATTTTATTAAAAAAAGATACGTAAAACGAAACTAAAATCCAGCTTGGGGGTTTTCCACATAAATTTGGGGGTAAGTTAGATGAAAATGGGTATTTTAGGGGCTTACTAGAGGTAAAATTTTTTTACGCATGTTTCAAGAGTTACCTTTTTTTAGAGAAATTTTCTAGGGGGATTTTTTTTGTAATGTATTTAGAAGATCATTGATTGGATTGATGAATTAATTCAATTTATCCAATATCAATTTATCCAGGTGAACTTCTTTTTACTTATACTTACTTAAATAAATTACTGCTTAGACATAGTGTTAGGGGGAAAGAGGGGAATTTCGAGATGACCCTGGGGGGGAAAAATTGACTGCAGCCATATACGAGAAAGAAGTTGTTATTTTAGATGATTGAATTTTAAATAAAAATATCGAAAAATCATAGCATTTTCTCTTTATTTTGCACGGTAATTTACATGGTATTTTTTAAATCTATACACGGTAATTTGGATCTCAGACACCGTATTTCTAACCCGTCAACACGGTAGTGTATAATTTTAATCTGATAACACTGCCTGTCACTGTCCTGTCAAGTGTCAGTCAGTACTATGAAAATTGTGATGAAAGATGAAAATAAAGATCGAAAGCAGTTTTTAAGAATTGTAAAATAAGTACAACTTCCTAAAAACTGAGTACTGCAATTATTTACTGGATTGACCTTATATACTTCCCTATCTGAATGCCGAACAAAGGTAAAGAAATTAATAATCAATTAGGCGGGACAGTTCTGTTTGTTTGTACATAGACTCGATACGATATGGTATTGTATAGTCCCTCCTCAGATCAATAAATAACAGTTTTTTTCTTGATCTGAGGGTTCCTCATAATTTTCTGTGAATATCTGGCCCGTCACTTACGGTGATAGTAATATTACACGACTACGGTGTACATAAAACATTCACTTAAACTTACACTTTACAGTGAATTGCTTCAGTGTTGTTTTATTAAATAAAAGCAACCTTAAATCCTGCCACTTTTAAAACTATTTTATATTTTGACTAGCATGCTATTAAGATATGGTTAGTTAAGATTCCACTGGCATATTCTTTTCTTCAGCATCGTCAAATATGCCATGGAGTATGGCTTTATTGGTTTATAGAGCACTATGTTATCAGAAATAATTTGATTAAAAAACTCTGAAAATACCCATGTATAAATACAATCCATACTTTTCCTTAAAACGTGCAAACTTTGGTCTCATCCTCTTTGTGATTCTCCATTATGTATTTGTGAAGATTATTATTATTAATATTTATTAAAAAGCAATCTGGCCTAGTGTTTTTTTTAATTATTAGTAATTACTTGAATCAAGTACTTACCATATTGCTTTATTTACTATATTAATCAAATTTTTTTGTAGATACAGTTGGCCAGCAAGCTCAGGATACCAAGACATTAGCAAACTCTCCACAGCATGGACTACCACTTAAACCGGTCAATGTGACTTCAAAAGTAAACATGAGCAAGGTAAGTGGCGTCTTTCTTTTAATCACAATAATTTTTATACCTTTACATGTCTCAAATTTAAATAAAAAAGCCTGAATGTACTTTGTGCAAAATAGGTTGTCAAAGATAATATCTGTTATCTGATGATAACAATCTGATACTGTAATCTGTGCTAAGGCTTATGCTTGAGCTCAAGCTTTCAAAAGGTAAACATTGTCCTTTTTGAGATTCAACAATTTTCTAAAAAGCCCCTCTTAGTCAGGAAACTGATATATATGTAATACAAATTAATAATAAAGTGAAAAAATTAATAATTGATTGAATTGATTGATAATGATAAAACCAATATGTATTTAATTTCACTATTGCTATAGTTCTGTTGTTCTGTTTAGGACACCTTCAACACCTCCAAATATTTTAGTTACTGTCCTTCTAGCCCCTACAAGGAGGCAATATCATCCACCATGAGAAAAACTTTTTAAGGCAAAGATCCATAACTATGTATTATTTCTTAACAAAAAATGCACAAAATTAGGACATGGATGGAGGATGAGAATATTTTTTGCAATTAATATGATTACATTAGTTTGGAATGTTAATGTTTGTATTGTTTTAATTTAAATTTGGATTATTAATTTAGTAATTTTATTCAAAACGATACGAGGATTGCTAGTCTTGGAATACCTAACTCAAAGCCGAATAGTTTTGAAGAATTTCAAAAGGCAAAACCAGATCACAGTAGTGCTTTGTTTTAAAAACATATCTACTTTCAAAAGGATAAGCAATAAAACCCACAACGCAATCAGTTCGGAGCGTATTTATTGAACAGAGTCTTGATGCGTCGCACCAGAGGAACGTTGAACATGGTGCCGACGTCGCGCGCGAACGCGAAGTCCAGGTGGTTGAACTTGGGCCACGAGCAGCCCGCGGACACGCTCTCCAGCGCTCCGCTCGCCTCCAGCTGGCGCGCTAGCCTTATTATTTGCTGAAACATAATATTTGTTATTGATGTTGACCAGTGCCATAGCTAGCCCTAAGGATGCCCCATATCAATATTTGTTGTGGGGCCCCCTCGAGGTTAGCTGTCAAAAGGAGTGCCAACTGTAGCAGTCGTAGGCCGCTGGCGAGCTTTTTTTGGGAGTGTTAGTGGGGGCCCCCATACGCTGGGGGCCCCGTATAATTGATACGGCTGATACGGCGGTAGCTACGACCCTGATGTTGACATATGGTTCGGGACCTTTGAATAAGCTTACTTTTGAAATCCGTCTACTTTTTTGGCTTTATTGTGTTAAAGCTTCTTTTGTGTCAGTTGAAAACCCAGAAACTATTTGTGTCAATAATGTCTAACCAACTCATTATTCGATAGATATGGTAATTGCAACACCATGATCTTCCATGGAAGAGAAGGCGAAAAAAATAAAACATAAAAATGCACTCCGGGAGTGCCGACAGAAGTGAAAAGTTGTAAAATTACGTGTGTATTTTTTGAATCGTCAGGAAATATTTTATTGTGTATATTATAGGCAGGAAATACTTTTAAATGAAGTATTTTTTATTCATTATATTTTAGTGAATGGCTGCCAACGCCTCGTAATTTATATGTAAACTACAATCTTGATATTAATACGAGCTGTAAATTAAGTAACTATAGTTCTGTACTTCTCTCAGAGATGGCGCCATAGGCAGCGATTAAAATCTGACATGTCGCGAACTTCCCATCTCAAAATTACCCAACACGCCTAAAGAAGTTTTCACTTCAAAAACATACTTCTGGGCATCAAATTCTAGCACCTCTTCTCCTCGTTTTTTTTTCTATTTTTTCGAAATGTATCTTATTATCAATAGTAGGTATTTGTATTTTTATAAATTATTACATAACATAACATACCGATTTTTCCGTTAAATGGTCGTTCTTCCCGTACAGAAGCGTGACAGGTATTCTTACTTTGGTCAAGTTGTACGGCCTAACGTTTTGCCACAGACCACCTTCCCAAGAAGTGAAGACACCTGAAATATAAGATAAAAAATAAGAAAACAATACGGTGAAAATATACTTAGAACGACATAAGAACATATTTTGTTAATCTGGGTGGCTGATGCTATAGACATGCGAATTCAAATACGTGACCTGACTATCAACTAGCCTAAAAATGTTTTTTCAGAGAAATGATGGATTATAATCAGTCACCCACCTGTCATAGCAATTTTGCCGAAATGCTCCAATTGCCGCCATGAAGCTGGTTGTATCCTTCTTGCAATAATAGGAAAGATATCCTAAACAAAGAAAACACAATATTTAGTGGTTGAAATGCCCTCTAAACTTAAAGAAGCACACTGCACAGATGCCTGCATTAGCAGTGACCTCTTGTAGTAAAAAGATCAGGGGAGCCGATCAGGGGATCGGTTCATTAGTAACAATTTTGTAATAAAAACAAATTAATCACTACAAATCCAAAAATCAATTTCGTTTATCCATCCGTGAAGCCAATAGCTTCTCTTGGATATAATTATTAAGATCATAAATCCTAACCCTTCTGTTTCCAACAGATGACTTTTCCTTATAAGGTCGTCAGGTTTAATGACATCTGATAAACATTTGTCATTATCTGGTCTCCGCCCCATGCAATGCATAATTTTGGTGAAGGCGTGGTCGCCGTCCAAGTATCTTTGTTCCCAAATGGTCTAACAATTATTTAAACCCATAGCCACGGTGTCTTTGGATTTTATCTTTCAGGGTCAACTAAAGAAATACCAAGCATAATTCTGTTCATATTTTACCAAATCATATTGGTCGTAGTCCTCGCCGACGATCATGTAGACGAAGCTCATGCACATGTCTTCCTTCGGCCGCTGCAGGTTGCAGACGGAGCCCACCAGCCAGTCCAGGACGTCTTGCCTGAGGTTCAATGCTACCATCCCAGTTGCTCGTATTGAATTCTATGCGAAAATGATTGGCCTTCTATAGATATAAACTTCTTTCAAAAACATCTTTATGATCGTGTTGTGTTTTCCACAACTAATGAACAATAAATAACTCGTTTTAGCTTTCCTTCGAGAAACATGATCTACAATCTTATTATTAATCATACTCACCCACTCTTAAATACTCGTTCATATAAATCGTCCCCGACAGTTTTATTTACAGTAAAGAATAGCTAAGAACATTCGATTAAGTCACTTTTCAGACAATTTTTTTATCAAAATCGGTTCATCCGTTTGGGAGCTACGATGCCACCGACAGACATACCCAAGTAGCACGCGGGGCTGAATAAGAGTTCACATTTAGCGTACAAGTGAACTTAAAGCATTAATTCACTCTTATATGAGTTCACCTGTGATGTATTAGCTGTATAAAGGCGAAAAATACGCTTAAAGCTGTTTAAGGTCTGTATAAGAGTGTAATGTTAACCTAATATACAGCTAAGGTCTGTATAAGAGTGTAATGTTAACCTACTACTATTTAAATGCTGTTATACTGCTACTATGCAGCTATGTGAACTTAAGGCTGTATAACTTGTGCCCAAATCAGTCGTATAAGGGCTGTAAAGCGTGCTCTACAGCTCATATACAGCTGACTTACCGCTTATAGTTCACATGTGAACCCTTAGACAGCCCTTATACAGCCCCGCGTGCTACTTGGGTAGACACGTCAAACTTATAACACCCATATTTTTTGTCGGGGGTTAAAAAACTCAATCTCTCGCCAGAAATTCCATGTAACTTTTGATTGATTTATAATATACGTTACAAATATGCCAATGTGGCAAGTACGATCTATCTCTAATAATTTCTACCTAACTTAGTGTAAGTCAAGTAACTTCTTTCTATTCCACTTACCGATAGTTCTAAGTTCTTTAATAGCGTAGTAGCAACAGATTTGATGTTATCTAGATACACGGCTGGAGCGAGCGCCACAAAGTTAAGGAGCTTGTCGTTATACTCTGGCTTCTCTGACATCATTGTGAAGAATGTGGTAGTGCCCATGGAGTAGCCGAGGTACATGATTTTGGGCAAACCCGTCACGTTGAGAACCTTGTCGATCATCGCTGGAGCGTCGTATATTCCATGCTCATGAAAACTGCAAATATTGAGGATGATATAAGTAATTGCATCAATTACTATAATCTCGTTAGATATATAAAAATAAATCAGTCTGATATACAATTAAGTATGTAAAACAGTCACGATAATCTTGTTATTTAACTATTTCCTCATTTACATCATCATCTGGGAAATATTATTTATAATATTCCTCCTCAGTGCCCATATCTTTAATATGTTTATTTCTCTTCTTGTCACTTGCAGTGATATCACAACTTTATTTGTCTTTAGCGTCTATTCTTAATTAATTTTTACATGTATCATCACTTTTACCTGTGTTATTCTATGCACAGTCTAATCAGGCTGAAATAACGCGTCAAAATTAGTTTCACTTCTATTAATATCGTCAATTTACCTGAAGTTCCAAAACATTGGATTTTCTTTTGTGTAGTATTTGTGACTACTGTAAATAGTCCCTCGTAAGTTTCCCAGCCACACGTCGTACCCAGCATCTGCCAGGAGATATGCTAAAAAAGAATTAAGGAATGTAAATTAAGTAAGCTCTTATGGTTCTTTTGGGACTGAACATCCACTTAGGTATAAAATTATGTATAAGGATGGATTCAAACTGGCGACACTTGAACTATATCAAAAGAGAGGAGAGAAAGAAGTAAAAATAAAGATATTATCTCCTGTGTTCCCCGTTGTTATTGTTTCGGGTGGTGTTCGGGGTTTCCCCGTGTGGTGCCGGGCCCACTTAAGTAGAATAGCACCACTCCCGTTCTTCCTGGGATGTCGTAAAAGGCGACTAATAGGACTAATCCAGAAGATGGGCAGCAGCATCTTTCTGTGTATGACGAAAACCGGTCAGGTCACCTGCGGTCACCAACACGCACTAGCCAAGCGTGGTGACTACCGGCTAAAACCCCCGCATGAAAGTCACAAGGAAGCCTCGGCCCCCAGTCCCCGGCAGCCCCGCTATTCCTAGTTACGGTAGCGGCTATGGTAACGGCGGGGCAGGGGGTGCTAAGAATCGCCGGCAGAGATCGGGCTACCAATCCAAACGACGACTTCTGCACCTGGCAACATACAACACCAGGACACTGAGGACCGACGACAAGGTAAAAGAGCTGGAAGAAGAGATAGACAAGTTAAACTGGAGTATTGTGGGTTTATCTGAAGTCCGAAGACAGGGGGAGGACACGATAATACTCAAATCCGGAAACTTGTTCTATCACCGGGAGGGCGAACACCAGTCCCAAGGTGGTGTCGGGTTTCTCGTCCACAAGTCCCTCGTCAACAACATAGTGCAAGTTGGGAGTGTGTCGGCCAGGGTAGCGTACCTTACACTCAGAATATCCAAACGGTATTCGTTGAAGGTCGTACAGGTATATGCGCCGACTTCGACACACCCCGACGATGAGGTTGAGGTTATGTATGAGGACATTAGTAGAGCCATACATACCTCAAAAACTCATTTCACAGTTGTGATGGGGGACTTTAACGCGAGACTAGGCACGCGAAATGACAACGAGATGAAGGTGGGACCCTTCGGATTTGGACGACGGAACCACCGGGGACACTTGCTTGCGAACTTCATGGAGAAGGAGGACTTATTCATGATGAACTCCTTCTTCAGGAAGAAGCCGCATCGCAAGTGGACCTGGATAAGCCCTGATGGTTCAACAAAAAGCGAGATAGACTTCATTCTGGCAGACAAACGGCATATATTTAATGATGTCTCTGTGATCAGCAGGCTTAAAACCGGAAGCGATCACCGCCTTGTAAGAGGCACATTAAATATCAACGTCAAGCTGGAACGGTCACGCCTGATGAAGTCTACGCTTCGCCCAACATCTGTCCAAATCCAGGGTTCCGAGAGCTTTCAGCTCGAACTACAAAACCGTTTTGCGTGCCTAGAATCATGCACGTCAGTGGACGAGTTTAACACCAGGATGGTAACAACTGTCCATGAGGTAGGGTCGAAGTACTTTAAGACCCACCCCAGTGGTAGATCTCAGGTGCTCTCAGAACAAACCCTCGGTCTAATGAGGGACCGACGAGAACTATGTGTGCAGTCTCCAACCTCTATGGCGGAGTACAGACGGCTCAATGAACAGATCTCTAAGTGCAGGCGACGCGATTTGCGAAAAAACAACGCAAGTCGTGTAAAAAACACAATTGAGCGAAACCGAGGCTCCAAAGTGTTCGCCAGAGATCTGTCTATTGGGCAAAGTCAGCTGACGAGGTTGAAGACCGAGCTCGGCACCATAGTGTCATCGAAACCCGAAGTTCTGAGAGAGACGGAGAGATACTACGGACGGTTGTATGCCTCCTCTCAAGCTCCAGCTCCCCCCGAGGAGAGCGATAAGCGAGCCAAACTAACCCGACACTACACAGAAGATATCCCGGACGTCAGCCTGTATGAGATTAGAGAGGCTCTCAAACAGCTTAAAAACAACAAGGTACCGGGAGATGACGGAATCACAGCCGAGCTATTAAGAGCTGGGGGGAAACCCCTTCTAGTGGCGCTCCGAAATCTGTTCGATTCCGTCATTAACACTGGGACTACCCCGGAAGCGTGGAGCAGAAGTGTGGTGACTTTGTTCTTTAAGAAAGGGGATAAGACCCTTTTGAAGAACTACAGGCCCATTGCACTTCTGAGCCACGTTTATAAGCTGTTTTCGAGAGTGCTCACAAATCGCATTGCACGCAGGCTTGACGACTTCCAGCCTCCCGAACAAGCAGGATTCCGGAAAGGCTACAGTACCATGGACCACATACACACACTGCGGCAGATTATACAGAAGACCGAGGAGTATAATCTGCCGCTATGTGTTGCCTATGTGGACTATGAGAAAGCCTTTGATTCTATCGAGACCTGGGCAGTACTAAATTCTCTTCAGCGGTGCCGGATCGACTACCGGTATATCGAGGTGTTGAAATGTTTATACACATCAGCCACCATGACCGTCAGAGTACACAACACAGCAACGAACCCCATCCAACTGCAGAGAGGTGTTAGGCAAGGGGACGTCATATCCCCAAAACTGTTCACCGCTGCATTGGAAGACGTGTTCAAGCTGATGGAGTGGAAACGACGTGGCATTAACATCAATGGCGAACACATCACACACCTGCGATATGCCGATGATATAGTCATCTTAGCGGGATCCCTGGAGGAACTTGGTACAATGCTCGGGGACTTGAACAGCGCCTCACAACGGGTGGGTCTTAAGATGAACATGGACAAGACGAAAATCATGTCGAATGTCCATGTCACACCCGTACCGGTTGTTGTTGACGGCGCTGCTCTCGAAGTTGTAGACGAGTACATTTACCTGGGACAAGTGATCCAAATGGGTAAGTCCAACTTCGAGAAAGAAGTCACTCGTAGAATCCAACTCGGATGGGCTGCGTTCGGGAAACTACGTCATATCTTGTCGTCCAAAAAGTTACCTCAGTGCCTGAAGTCGAAGGTGTTCGAGCAGTGTGTGTTGCCAGTGATGACATACGGATCCGAGACGTGGTGCTTCACTATTGGCCTTATGCATAAGCTTAGAGTCGCCCAGCGGGCTATGGAACGAGCTATGCTCGGTATTTCTCTACGCGATCGAATCAGAAATGATGAAATCCGTAGACGAACGAGGGTGACCGACATAGCTCAGAGAATCAGCAGGCTGAAGTGGCAATGGGCTGGCCACATAGTTCGAAGGACCGATAACCGTTGGGGAAGAAAGGTCCTCGAATGGAGACCACGCCTCGGTAAAAGGAGCACAGGACGCCCCCCGACCAGGTGGACCGACGACCTGAAGAAGACAGCGGGTGTCCGCTGGATTCAGAAGGCTCAGGACCGGTCTGAGTGGCGTAGATTAGGGGAGGCCTATGTCCAGCAGTGGACCTCAAAAGGCTGATGGATGGATGGATGGATTGTTTCGGGTTCTTCCCAAAACTGCTATTTGTTATTCAAAATTCTTAGTAACCTTACAAGTTAATCCATATATCAAAATATCCAACTTAGGGCTTGTTTCACAATCTTCAAGTAGAGTCCTGAATAAGCTATTCGCCGGTTAAAGTGACGTTAAAGTGTCATTTTACATACACGAAATGTCAACTTAACCAACGAATAGCTTACTTCGGACTTACTTGAAGATTGTGAAACAAGCCCTAAGTATTAAGGAAACATGAAGAGAATTAAAAAGATTTGGGTAATTTCTTACTGACCTCTTAATCGACCTACTCTCTGCATATTAATAAACCTCCATTCCCTGAATTCTTACCTAGACTCCTCTTAGGTCCCATTATGATGAAGTCTCCACTCCCGCCTAGCATACCGTGGATGAGCAGTATGGCGTTCTTCCCCTTCTTGGAGTGTTGGTTAGTTTTCCTGGCCGACCGTCTCCCAGCAGGGATCCTGTGCAGCTGCAGGATGTAGCCATCATCTGTCACGGTCCTGTGCTTCTCGCTCGGGTAGCCCGCTGCGGTAATCAGTTGCGGCTGAAAGGAATTAGTTCCTGAGTGAAGGAATAATTTCAAGCTTAACTGTTTTAACTATTATAAGTCGTGATTTTGGATGTTATTTTGTTGGTGTAACGACCCGTGTGGCGCAATGGTTACCATGCCGGATCGCCGCACCAAGGGTCCTGGGTTTGATTCCCAGCAAGTCAGAAATTTGAATGATGAGTTTGAATTTCTGTTCTCGGTCTGGGCGTGAATGTCCGTGTCTATGTTGTGTGTTGTCCATGGCACCCACGACACAGGGAATCATAGTGTGGGGCTATGAGTATGAAGCGTTATTATTATTGTATGTTCTTAATCAGTCAGAGTATTCCCCATGTCTTGTGTTAGTCTTAAGAGATCGTTCGAGTCAAGCAGCTTTGAGGACAGTTGATAGATAGATAGATAGATTGATGACTAGTGGCTTAATGTTTGTTATATCGTTAGATAAAACTCTTAACTTAAAAATATGTCACTGGCCTCCATGTGGAGTCACCTCCTCCTCAACTTTTATGTTCGTTGTGTATTATTTTATTCCTCGGGAATAGATCCATTTCTCCGGTTGAAAAATATCCTAGGCGTTAATTCATGTTATTTTTTTTAAATATGTGAGTTAGGTATTGTTGGCCATTAGTTTCGCGCAATGAATAATGGACTGACCATTCACTAGACTGATAGAGACAATTCACTAATAATCTAAATTTTACTAACAAAAAATAACCGACTTCAAAGTTTCAAAAACTACATAGTTGTCAGATCTCGTTCAAATTTATGTGAGACCACATGACAAGCGCCTGCTTTCGATTAAAAAAAGAATCATCGAAATCGGTTGGCGTGATATTGAGTTATTCGTCAATTTGTCGCGCACATCTTAACACAAATTTACGACTTATGTGGTTTTCTCATGGATGCCATTGTCAGATTTCAATAAAATTTATGTGGGACCACATGACAGCCACCAGCTTTCGATTAAAAAAAGGATCATCAAAATCGGTTCTCCCAGTCCAAAGTTCTGAGATAACAAACATAAAAAAAACAGTAGAATTGAGAACCTCCTCCTTTTTTGAAGTCGGTTAAAAAGCCTCCCAAAATTTTGCATGTCTATGATCATAGACAATTTACTAAAAAGTCTCCCAACATTTTCTTAAAGAAATGCACGTCTAGCATCATTGGATTGATTTCCTGTCTCTGTCACTATAAGTCAATCATTAATGACGTGATCAATGACGTGATAAATGAAGCGCCATTTTACATATTGCAATGTGGAATACAATATCTGATGTAAACCTCAGATGTAAACAAATACGGGTTTTCTGCGTCGTCCTGACCTTCACCTTGCAATGAAAAGTTGATTAATTGTCTTTTTATGTTATTATGGAATTCAGGTATCAGATTGAATTATGTTAATTATGTATCAGTATATTTAAATAAAGATCATTTATAATATTTATAAAAACATCGTCATGTTTTTTACATTTAGTGTAGGTAGGAAATAATTAAAAGTGTGAACAAGTTTTGAATCCCGTTAACCTTTTGACCGCCACAGTCTTCTATGCTAGACAAGCGCTTGCGGGCCCTGTACGCCAGGGTCTTCTATGCTAGACAAAAAACCCGTCCCACAAAAATATTAAATAAAAATATTAAAAAAATATAATTGGTATTTTAATTCAACATTCCACAAAATAGAATATCCCAGCAACATATGAGTATAAAAAACATGTTTAATAAAGCCACCAGTACTGAAAAATATGTAAATAAAAAATATGGATTCATAACCACGAAAATACCATGTCCAAGACGCCACAGTCTGCCATACTAGACCGCTAGTGATGTGGTGCACGTGACACAGATTTCTAGAAAACTATTTAAAATTCAACTTAAAAATGTATAATTTCTTCTAATATGAATGAATAATACAAAAGAATGAATAATACAAAAGGCTAGAAACATAAAACTATCATTAGCTACACGAAAAACAAATTTCATCCAATCAACTTCGCATAATAAATCTCTGGTATCGGAAATCTGGCGCATCCCTAGCGCGTCGTCGACAAGCCGTGCACTGGGCGCCACAGTCTTTATTAGAAGACATCCTGATGACGTCATAAGCGAATAGCGAGAACAGTAGTGAAGTGCAGCATGAGCGATTGTTCGGAATTGCTTCGCATTTTGGAAGGTGTCGATACTCGATGATGATCAAGAATTTTCGGAAGCTGAATTATTAACTGAAGAAGATTTAGAGGTTAATATCTTAAGTTCTTAATAAATTATTTCCTAACATGCATATTGTCCATTTTGTGTTACTATTATTATTTTATTACATTTTAGTCAAATAAAAGTACCTAATAAGTATTCGATACGAAGTTATACCTTGATGGCTTGTGACTTGTGAGTTGATTCATTCGCTAACTACCAAAATTTTTTTATGTTCTTATTTTCGAAGTTAATAAAATCTCATCATGTTTACCTACTTTTATAATCCAACTAGTAGCTAGTATTTTACTCTCTTAAAAAGCGAATTGATTTATTCTTCAGATAAATAAACTATATATATTTCAGCATAATCCTTCCGAAAAGTAGGTAGGTACCGTGAGTAGACTACAAATTATAAAATCAACCTAATGAAAAAGTACTCAGGCCTAAAATAATATTATCGAATTACGAACTTTCGGCATTACAATCGTTCCGAATAGTAGTGTGAGTAGACTAAAAATCTACTGATAATCTTTTAATGTCAAAGTTCGAAATAATGATACCAGCTAAATTTGTGTGATCTACTTTTTCGGTTTTTTTAATCGTAAACTATGTCGTAAGAATATTGCCAATATTAGTAGCGACACTCATATCTACCTAGATATTTAGTTTTCTGCCAAATCAGTATAAAATTAGCAGTATACCGAATGTAACCATAACCAAATACTCGTTCTTGTAACCAAAATAACTTTTAAATTTAGTTAGTAAGGGTAAGTATATTATGGATATATGAATGATAATGGTTGCATAAACTTGTTTTTATACAACTTTTATTCAAGAACTTTTCAAGAACGGTCAATTTGAAGTTGACGTTTACTTGCCGTGACGTGTGAGCAAACGAACGACGTGAATGAGTTTCGTTCTGAAATTCCCAATGCTGCGTTGCGGATCCGTTCCAGTCACAGTTAAAAAAAGCTCGACAACTGAATTACCGATGAAAATATAGTATTATTCGTACTATATTATTTTCCTATAACATATAGTACAATTGACTGAAATATAGCACGATACTATACCTATAATATAGTACGGGTGGCAACCCTATCTGAAACCTCCATTGTCATTTATCATAAGAGCTAACGTTTTTCTTCTGTGCTTAACTTGGCACACACCTCCACCGAATATCGATTTCGGAAGCGATACACAACGCGCGACACGGCTACATCTCTAAGGAAGTTTCAAAACGGTATGCCCCCGACGCCACAGTCTTTCATGCTAGACAACGACTTCATAACGATGAAAATTAGTGCTGTGCTTTACTACTATTTTGTTTGTAATGTTTTGTTTCTTATTTATGTTATTGTAAGTATATTAATTACTATAGAGTGGGAGGTAGCACAAAATTAAATAAACCATCACAGATTATAAGTAAGTAGTCATTTATTGCATAAAAAACCAACAAAAACAAGTCACTGTGGGTTATCGATATAACGACACTTGGCAACACTACTGTTTTCTTAGGTATTTTGTTAAATTTATGCTTTGGCGTACAGAGTTCGGCGCACGGTTTGAGGCTTGGCGGTCAAAAGGTTAATCTTGGTAGTATTATGGTACTATTCAATACTAGCTGTTGCCCGCAGCTTCGCATACGGAAATTATGTTTTACCTTATTTGTACCTCTTGCAGAAGGAAATTTAAAAAACGGTGAATTTATATTGAAGTACTTATATTTAGTAATTTATATACTGAAACCCACGATAAAATCACAAAGGATTCCTCCAGGAGCGGGTATTGAAAAATAAGCAATATTCACATTAATTTGATTTTTTTTCTTTGTTTTTTTGCAAAATTTTGAAAAACTGAAAAATATATATTTCATCAATTTAAGCAAGGAACATTTATTGCAAACTTGAAGCAAATCCGTTGATGTTTTAAAAATATTCCATACAAACTTTCATCCCGTTTCCCGGGGAAACCTTTTAATTTTCCGGAATAAAAAGTACCCTAAAATATGACCCGGAATATAAGTAAGAACTTTACCAATTTTCATCGAAATCCGTTCAAGGGTTTTCATGTGATGCCCGGACAGACAAACAGACAGACAGACAGACAGACAATAATTCTAAAAAAAATATTTTTGTGCTCTAACACGTTATTGAAGTGCCCCCTAATCAAAATTTTTAAAAAATATTCAATGTACAGAAAATTTGTCCTTTGAGTTTTATTATAGTATAGACTACATAATATGACGGATATCTTGAAAATAAAAAGTACTTCCGCGCAGGCAATGCCGCAACAAAGAGTTAATCAGCAAAATATTTTGTGAAATTATTATAAATATTTAGCAACAACCTAAAATATAATATGAGGTTAACTAAAGCTATTAACAAAGCAATTACTTAAACTTTAATTGAATGAAAAATGTCATTAAAAATTGATTTAATTTAGGATAGTGATACACAAGTTTAGTTATCTCGAAATTATCTAGTGAAGCTTGAGTGAGAAATTCAATTAGTCCGTCAGTGGGCCAATCATTGATGGTTTATACCTACTATAGTAAATTGCAAACAAACACTGCAGCTATTGGTACCATTCTGGTAGGTTTAGTTCAGGGTCGTCAGCTCCACCGGTTATAAAAATGAGTAAGAACTGGTACACCTAAATACCCCTACGTAAATACCTAGTTAAATACCTAGATTCCGAATGCAGAGGGCAGGCCCTTATATTGCTACTGTATACCAATGCATAACTCGTTTTAATTATAAATTAAACCTTGAGTATGTTGAGTTATCTATTTTTTAGGTTTTTCTCATCACAGCCAATTGTTGTCTCAAAGCTGGGCTACTGTTTCTTGTCAAAATGTGAGCGGTAAAGGACTTTTTATAAAAATTATAAAAGTATTCGTAATTGGTTTTCAAAACATTACAAAAATCGGATAAACTCCCGAATTTCGAGCTGAAATTTGGCACGTTTCAAAGAATTTTTGCCGAATTTGAAAAGAAACTACTAACCTTAATACTGAAATATAGGACTGTACACTAGTAACTTTATAATAATTCGACTACGTCAGATATGTCAACGGAACCCCGCTTCGCGGGGTCTCTCATCGTGTAAATAAAATCAGAGAACAATAACTTAACCAATCTTTTCGTTAGTCCATTTGAGTTTTGTAGATTTTTTCTTGGCGGGGTGCCCCGAGCCCCCCCCCTCCCACCCTAAACCTTTGCAATAACGTGTGACCCTGAGAGAAGAAGCGGCAAAAATCTCCTTAGGTTTAGGAGATTTGTGAAGAAAATGCCAGGCAGATATCCAAAGGATTAATATTTCAAATACGCGAATACAAAACTTTACTAATGGAAGAATTGCTTGCTAAACGGCATTGCAAAATAAAGATTCATTCTGGATAGTGATAATATACGTAGTGTACATATTGTACATTTCTCCAACAACATGTCTTCACATTTATGCGACAAATTAGACGCTAGCTGAAATTTCTAGCAATCGTAGCTGATATGGTATTAAGTAAACAGTAGGCGGAGGTCCTGACAAAAAAAATGTTTATGCCAATTGTTATTCACGAGCCGTTGTCGACTAATAGGAAGGCAGATCACAGATGTAACAAATACGGTATATTGTTTAATCGAGGACGCATCACCTCTTATCACCGGCGCTATCGTCACGACATCACTACCACGTGGTTCTGTACCGTTTTTTAAACTTCACATTTTTAACATGTACTCGTACACTGTACAGTAACAATGATTTTAATCTCGTAGTCACGAATTTTATGTTCAGTTTTTGTTAATGGAAAATTACAAGAAATTGCTATTTTGCCGTGACGTGTAACAGATGGTTACTATTACTTATATACGAGTACTATCCATTTCTTGCAACGGTCATATGTAGGTAACTCCTGAGTCCCAGCGCCAGCCTAAATCCTTACACACTGATTTCTTTTATAATCCAGGCAAGTGTTGAGGTCTGATTTTGCTCACAGAATGGGAAATAATGAGGTAAAATTCCTTTATTTCCCTCACTAAATTGTAGCAAATTCCAACCCCACGTGAGCAAACTCAAGAGTAGTTGTTAGTAAACGAACAACCCATAGTGAAATAGATTTACAACTTAAAGAATCTCTTGCGTTTCAAAGATAAGTCAAGAATGCATTCTTGACTACGAGGCCGCTTACACGTCAGCTTGTCTTTTTAACCATATCCATGTCGTCGCGTCGCTTCTCAGTGAGAATTGACTTTTACACTTTTCTTTAGGCGTACTTTCTACCTGTTTGTTGATTTTTCACTGTAAAACAATGACGATACACAAATTACGCATCAAGCTCTACCTACAGAACGCATCGCTGATATAAATGCTCAATTCGTCTTTAAGATGCGCGTGCCTTGAATTTATTTATTTCACACCACACGGTGGTATCATCCTTTTGTTTTGCATTCGAACGGGACTCTTTGAATGCAAATTAACCGATATCTATCGAATTCCACTGAGATACAGCCAGGTGTGTAAAAAATCGTAACAATTTCCTTATTACGATTTGTCTTTTGTAATCAGACACACGTGGGATGTGACCGCTGATGGGCAAACACGTGGTTTGAATTTTACAGCCTACAGCAGTTACCACGCTGTAGTCTCTGTTTCAGCTTGAATCTCAGCAGATTTCAACTGAGATTAAAACTGATACCCAGATCTCGGTCGAGCCTTAAACCGTAGCCATAACATTCCTTGCATTGAGTATTGTGAGAACCTTTTTTACATAAGGCATTCTCCTGTATCAAAGTTTTCCTAGTCTCCCAAAAAGAGCTGCTAGATACTCGTCTGGTCATCTACCTAAGTCTACAGTGGTAACATAGATGTGGCGAGGTGAGAGACTTTAAAGTAGTAGACCGATTAATGAGCAGCAATGTTACTTACTAGCCTCAAATAGAAATATATGTTTATTTCCAGTTGCATTAATTCAAATGCTTTGCTATGTCTTAATTGTGTCCGTCCATGCCACCCATCCCATAACCCAGGGACTCCTATGAGTCTCAGGACATGGGAACGTGAGAGTCAACGTATATTTACATATATCTACATATCCATAGACTACCATTCAATTAAATAAAATTGCCATTAAAACGACCAAAAAATAATAAGCTACGCTACATTAGGTACTCATTCAACCACTCAAAATTGTAAACTACGTCTACGTTAATTTTCAAAATGAACTTTAACATACCGGAAAATAAGGTTTACAGTTAAAAATAATTGCTTTGGGAAATATAAATTGCGGAAAATAACATTAAAAATCTCTCGTACTCGTTTAGGTATTTATAGTAATTCGATTTAAATTTACACGATAGTATGGACAGACGCCATCAGAAAATTATGACGGACTCATAACATGGCAAGACCTTGATCGATATTCAATTAATTGGTTAATCAAACAATAGGAGCCATACACGTGGGATTTTATATAATTGTCTGCTATGCGTTAACTTTGTAACTAGGTACTCTCTAACTCATTATCATAATGTTATTGTTAGACACTGCGTCAATGAAAGGGCATGAACAAGAAGGGTATTATCGACTCGTTGCCGATCAAAAGAAAGCATGGAACCATCTTTTTTAAAAGCTCTCCAAGATGACAGCCGAATCAGGGGCGTAGCTACAGCCGTATCAGACTTATAAATGATACGTGGTTCGATGGCTACAGGGGCCCCAATGCAAAAAATATGAGCAAAAATTCGTATAATGTTGAAGGAATTTATGGACCCCTGTCAGAGCGGAGGCCTCTCAACAAAAGTAACAAGGCCCGTCTAGTGAAAGTTACGCCACTAGCTAAAACGTTCAATTAAATACGGGGAACGAACTTCTCAAAGAAGCCACACAAAAAGCCACATAGCCCGATCTCTTTATTTACTCGGCAAAGTATCAATATCAAATCCAATACAGTTTCCGACATTAATTCGAGCAGTTTGGAACACCACAAGCCGAATTAAAATTAATATCACGTTCAGTCATTTTATATGTTTATTTATTTGCATTCAGTGCGTTGTTTTCGTTTCCTACATCGTCAGCATATTTTGTTATTCTCATTCGTTTATTGAACAATGTGTGTCTGCTCCATTGTTCCTAGTCTAATGAGAGCAGAATAATTATTGATCAGCGTATGTATGACGTCTATAATATGTATGATATATTTTAGGTCCGCTGCATTTCTGTTATTTTCAAAAGTTAGACAGTTTTCGACGCTAATGCATTTACTACTTTGGTAGCTTAAAATTAAGGGATCAAAAGTACTATGTAAGTTCTAACATAAAACCAATTTGTAATGCAGTGCTAAACATATTGATTAAATGAACAGATAAACGTAGACAACACACAAAAGGCGGTTTTAACTTTGAAAGCGATCTTTTTCAAACAACTGTACGTAATTGACTCCTGAAAACATTTCAGCCATCTGAGCCATCACATCAATCATGAGTTTAATACAAATCGGTATCATTAGTTACATAATGTCCATAAAACCACCTGTACGATGTAATTTATCCTACCCATGAGTTGCCAGTATCACGATGGAGAATCAGATTCGTATCTCTAATGATGGGCTGGTTATAATACTGACTACCTAACACAATAACTATGAACCATGGACAATTTATTTCCACAATTTTATTATGCTTTGTTACACCATCATAATTATCCCGTACCTGTTTCGGTGCAGAGATGCTACAGGATTTGTTATTAACACGGAAGCCATAAAGTGTATGTAATGTCTGCCTAGAATGTTCCATTTCAAGTGTAAGTATCGATTACTCTAATCGTTAAATTGAAAGGAAGATCCTGAAAGCTGATCGTAAATCATGTTGACATGATGTATTTAAGTGACTGTAAACTGTATACATACGACCCCTAAGGCCTTGCCTCGTGTCCCTACATACAACAAGTTTTGACATTGCTAACGCCTTCAACGCTGGAGATGTAATCAGGCATTGATATATCAGGTATTTTAAATTGTCTTACCCACCTATTTTATACATATTTCGGTTGCAGTTTTGTAACTATTTGATAGCAAGGTGAAAAAAATGAATTTATAACAATCTGAAGAGAGTTAAACTATGGGGTTCTTCGGGGCTCTTTATTGGGGCCACTTTTATATAATTTATCTATTTCGAGATCTCACGCGTTGATTTTAGTTTTAACATTTAGGGTTCAAGTGTAAGGGTTATTTCAGGTCTCTTTAATTATGAACTATTCAATTATGACCAATAGTTCAACATAGTGTTGTTGCCATTGTTTATGTCACAAGTTTCAAGTTTTACTATGAACCTTTACTGAACACTACAGTACAACAATTGTACATCATTCTACGTTACAATGATAATGAATTACATTAAAATAATATGCACCTGCTAACAGCAACTACTGTCAGTCAGGGTAATAATAGATAATTTAATATCCGCGGGGGCTAATATGGTAATAATAATATGATGATTATTGCACCGCTCGTGGCGCTGCACTGGGATAATGAAAATAGATTCGTCTTGTTGCAGTGTCAAGGGCATCTCAACTTTACCGCCATCATAATCTCAACATTTCTTTAATGCCTCCAATATGTGTTTAAAAACTATGACTGACAGCATACCTACTCTATTTCCTATTGAATGTCGAGTTAGTGATAGTACGTATGTAACCATTTGAAATTTAAAACTTTTAGCCTAGAAAAATATTTACCTGTAAAGTCGTAACTTTCAAAACATTATTGCGGCAAAGGAAAGGGCGATTATAGTTTTCATCACGTTTTACAGTTGTTTTACTGCTCCGCTCACACAGGCCCTGTACTCTTTATGATACAGTACCTACGGTTGAATTGAATGAACGAATTGAACGGTTGATAGTCCCACGCTCTGCCGGCTGAAAACGACTCGTATTGCAATTTTCTATTCGGTCACAAGTTATACGATGACTAATGGATGTGCCAACGATTATGTATATAAACAATATAAGGATTAAGGCTATTGTAGTATATTTGAAATGATATACTAATCTATTAATTAAATGATCTTGTAATCGCCGCGAAGCTGTTCTTGGTCATTAGGAAATTGATTGCGTAACTTCATAATGTAGGCAGAGGGAGTAGGTACATGGGATTTTCTATTTGTCTTTCCTTCCCTTCTTTCTACATGCTTTTTTTAACCGCTTATTATATAGTGATCGTGATTTTCCATGTAACACTCTAAACTGAGTCACTATTATTCCAAAATAATAGTGATTATTTTCTACGCAAACCGTCGAGAATATACGAAACTGAGACTGTCTAAAAAACCCTTACTAAAGTAAGGATGTTTTGACATTTAAAATATTTAACAGATTGATTGATTACTTTTGCCTTTTTCGATGGAACTTAATTGTCTAGTGATTTGAACGGTCTTGTCGTCGGTTTTCCTCAACGGATGGTCTGGATTCCGATCCTGCACGCAGTTATAATTTAAATTTAATTTTGAAAAGCTGTCAGTGCGTATTAGAAATAAAATAAATGATAATTCATTATACTTCGGTGAAGGTAATCTTTGAATTCTGCGCACCTTAGAATTCTATAAGTCAACCTATTCATTGATTCAGAACGCTCAGGACCGGTCAGAGTGGCGTAAGTTAGGGGAGACCTATGTCCAGCAGTAGACTTCCAATGGCTGATGGATGGATGGATGAACCTATTCACACTTGAGCAACACAACAGAAAATGATCTGTATGCCATACATTGTGAGGGAAGGTCCGAGTCCACATTTAACTGGACAACGTTCAGAATAGTGTGTCCGAACCATGACAAACCTGGGAGCTATACAATGTGTCCGCGAGCTATTCTCTCACAATGGCTCAATGGCTCTAATCGCTGCACTTGAGGAGTTTCATCGGAGACAATTATTTGAAGAGGAAGCGCTGGCTCAAGGCCGGCTTAATTAGGCTGCTAGTAATACTATCACACTTTTTTCTATTAATAGACTTCGCATTCGAAGTATGCGTTACATTCAAATTCATGTTTTTCTCAAAATTTCAGTAATAGTAAGGTCGAATTATAGATATACGAGTAAAGGCAGAAAGAATGATGAGTTTGAATATCTGCTCTCGGTCTGGATGTAAATGTCCTTGTCTAGTGTCCATGGCACCCACGACACAGGGAATCCTAGTGTGGGGCTATGAGTGTGAAGCGTTATTTATTTATTTTTTTATATTTTGTTACAAGTAATGTTTGTTACAAGATTAAATATTGGATGTTTGTCACAGGTGTCCGTGGGCCCCAGGGGGTGGTGAGTGGCACTGCAAGCTCGTTTGATATGCTTATATGTATAGCTTTTAATAAGTTTTTTGTAAAGTAATTATGAGTCGATAAATATAGACTGATGAATCAGATAATTACGATTCCAACTTATGGTGCTAAAGCGATTAATTTTGTAATGCAATTCTGAGTTCATTATGACATTTTTTATAAAAAAAATACGAATAAAAATGGTGACATATTTTATAGTCACCACCTTACAACTCCATGTTCTATAGTATACGCAGGAAATATTATCTAATATTTATAATAAATAAAAAATAAAAAATAAATAACACCTTAATGCAAACTGTAATCACATTGAGAACTCACCACAGTCATATAAGTTTCCTTCTTGAAGCTTTGCGTTTCACAAACTCCTGATAATCCTACGCACAGTGCCAAACACAACACAACACGCATTGTTTCTAAATTATGCTAAAATAATCTTAATATAAAATATAGTAAATATCACACTAGTTAATACTTTTGATTTAGAAATTAATAGGAATACTGAAGGGAACTGTCAACAAAAAAGTCGTATGTATGGTGTATAACGCCAGCCTAGCGTGTGTTTGTGTTGACGCCGGCCGCGCATGTGCGTGATTTTATTTTGCGACGGTTTACGCAACCCGGCAACCTGGCCGATATGTCTTATCAGTAGGGTGGCCACGTTCATCTGATTTAAATGGTTTTGAGGACTTCTTGGTTAGGTTAGGGTGTGTGCTAGGCGAAACGAAGCAATGAATATTTTTATAATATTTATTTTAAGTAGTCCCAAGTAGTACTCTTGTACACAACCTCAAAGCATTTTTTTCGAGGTTTAAAATTGGATACAATCCAAGTGTTGCAATGGTCACGTAACCAGGCGAGCTTACCGTTAGATATGAATTCTTTGGAATTCTGAATATCCATACAGATTTCTGGACGGGTTAACGCTGCAGGTAAAATTGCTTACAACAATGTTCCTAATCTTTAAACAAAAAGGTCTACTTAATTTGCTTTTTATCTTCACTCATTAGTCTTGTGTTAAGGAATGCTGGTTAGTTCATAGGTTCATTCCGCTTGTTCTCAGAAAGGCACTGATAATATCTTTTTTTTGGAAACGTCGCCGGGCGGCAGTAATTACGGCTTTAGCGATGAATCAGTCATGCGAAAAACATTTTAATTACAATATTAGTATCGATAATAATAATTACTGGTAACCATATATTTTACTCTATTGACAATATTTATCTATCTACTTTTTATTTTATTGATTGAAGTTGTGATTCCGACCAATTACAATTTTCGCAGTCTTTTTCTTCCCCAAGCGACCAATAAAATTAATCTCTTTTAATTAATTCACGAGTAACCGCCCTCGCTTTGCTTCGGTTTTCTAATTTTTTTTACACCTTGGGTTACATTATTGGAGTTTTATTAAGGATCCCTAATTTTTTGAAAATATAATATAGTCTGTCACCCGGGGATAGTGTAGCTTCCCAACAGTGAAATAATTTTTCAAATCGGTTCAGTAGTTTCGGAGCCTATTCAATGCAAACAAACAATCAAATCTTTCCTCTTTATAATATTAGTATAGATAAGTGTATAATACTTACACTAAATTAATTGTATGCTTTAATAAAGTGGCATGTCCTGTGTGTGTAACGTTGCGATGTTACTCTACAGCTGTAGGTCTATGTCACCGTAGACCGTAGCCGTGACACTGACGCGATGACTACGCCTGTGCTACGCGATATACTCGTACTCGTGCATGTAGTCCGTCTATTTAGAGGAATCCTATTTGGTAAACAATCGTGGCAATACTGTTTACTAAAATGTTAATTTAAATGAATATATCGCATCCTCAGTGGAAAAAACACATAAGAAAAAGAAAAAAATCCATGAAAATTGCAATTTTACGAGAGGGGGATGGGAGCGGAAGGGAGAAGGAGAGGGAATTGAATGGGGTCTGATTTGTTTAACCTACCAAAACTATAAAAGTTAAAAGTAACGACAAAGTTGTGATTGTTAGGCGATACGAAGTCCGCCGAGACAGCTACTTAATAACTAAAATTTAAAGTAACACGACTTAAGCTTTTTTTCCACTGAGGGTGCGATATAATAACTATAAATTTAAAATTAAAAAAAAATCCTGACTTAAAAAATCCTGACTTAAAAAATCTGACTGATTAGCTATTAACGGCCGGTCTCAATAATGTACTAACAGATGGAAGACTGTGGATAGGGCTGTCATCTGTCATATTTGTCAATTTTTCAGAGGCAAAAATTGACAAATATGACTGATCGCGCCATATAGAACGCGACGGAAATTTCAGCCCGACCCCTCTGTCCGCACTCCTCAGCCGTCGCTTGCGCCCCCCTCTCTTACCTCAACCCGCGCAAGACGGCAACCGACGAACCGGCGCGAGCGCGCCATCTTCAGTCTGATCAGGCAGTCCGTTCACTGCTACCGCGCTCCGAGCACACGCATCTCTCGCGAAGCCCGCCGTCGTACGCGCCGCGACTAACCACGCCGTTCCGCCGGCCGCCATTACATTGTGCTCAACACACTCCGCTCGCCCAGTACATGCGACAGTGTATCGTAACGTGACCGGATCACACGGGAAGTGCAAGCCCACTCGGGAACCCGGGACCAGCCCACTCAACATCGCCCGGATCACCTCTCCGCCCATAAATCCAAGTCCACCATCCGCCGGCCATTCCCTTCCGCCCAACGTTGGATGTAAGGTCAGTACCCCACATCCTTTCTGGTCCCTCGAGCCGTGAAATCCTTTCTGGTCCTTCGGCCTCTTTGGTCCTTCAATCCTTGGAATCAGCCCTTGGTATACGTCCTCTGCTACCACTAGCTCCCGCCCCGTTAGTATATATCTACCCGTAAATATTATTATTGTATTTCGTAAATTCCAATTCCGCTCATATATCCAGATAAATACCTATCCGCCCACACCACCTGGTCTATATCTATTTGGCTCATAAATACCTATTTAGTGTAAAGTAACAAGTAAGTAACGCAATTAAATACATAGTGTGAATTTATTTTTTCTCAACAGTGCAAGTAAGTGGGTACGTACTGCAATAGGCTATAACGGCATTTGTATAGCTGATCGTAATTATCATTTAATAATTTAAAACTTTTAATTTGTTTCCTTTCTATTTGTGTCTACATTTTGGTGTTTAAATAACAGTAATACCGTACATAGTACAGTGTTAGTACAGCTCGATTCACGGCGAATTTTTCCAGCTCAATTAATAAACCCATAAGTCATATTTTTAATAACGGTCACAGAGTAGCTTTAATTTTATAAATTCAATTACACCACTAAAGTGAAGTGTATAATAAATGCGTGATTATGTAAATATTGCATTCGTAACAAGAAACGAGTCGCAGATAATAAGACGAGCAAGGAATTTTAGGGCCGCGACACACTCAGCATATTAATTAATTAATTAATTATTACTTTTAATTTTTTTCGCTTTATTATTTTAAATAACATTCTGCTTGTTGCGTACTATTGTAACACAATATATATATCCTTTCCTAGGTTAAACATATTTTTTTCTCGTGCTTAATTTTTTTTTTATTAAGTAAGAATTTTTTAATTCTTTATTTTTAAATTTTATTTAAGAGTCGTTTTTTATCGTGTATTATACCTTTAAATCTGCTCAAACACGCCTTGCGCCGCACACACATTTACCGCGCTCTGCTTTATTATTCTTAAATTTTATTTAATTTTCGTTTCTTCTCTCGTGTATGATACCCTTAGCCTTGCTCATACGCCTTGCTCCGCACGCATAAACCGCGCGCCGCTTTTGTTTACGCCGCGCCGCCCAATTAAAGCGCTGCTTCTTGAATAATTTTTTTTTTCTTAAGCTTAATTTTTTTTAATTTTAGTTTTTTTAAACATCGAACAAAATTTTTATTTCCAGATTTTTTTAAATAAGAAATTTTTCTTTCGCGCGTACCATCAGCTCTGCCCGCACGTTTTTTCTCCGCACCTACACCGCGCTTAGTTTTTTCTTTTTTTCTTTTTTACGCCGCGCCGCTCAGCTAAAGCGTTGCAATGCCTACCAAGTCGCAAGCTGCTTTCTTCCGGGAAGCTTATAAAGCTATTCTTCAGCTTAATAAAATTGGTGTTGCCATCCTCGCGGGTGACACAACTACCTACACGGACGTTGATTTTAAAGCGCGTATAACGAAGTTGGACGACTACAAAAGTAAGCTGGACGATGTGTATGCGGAGATACTAGATGCCACAGATTTGGACGACAAAACCGAGGCGACATACACTGAAAGCTTCAATGAGGCAAGCGAGGCGTACACACAGATACTCGTTGCCAGGGAAAGGCTTAGTTGCCTTCCGCCCTCCCCCGCCCCTCATTCTTCATCCATGACTGCGCCCGCTTCCGTTCTGCCCAAAATTGAGCTCCCTCGCTTCAGCTCTAAGTTAGAGGATTGGCCCTCGTTTATTACCATCTTTAAAAGCTTGACCGATGACATGGTCAACCTCACGGATGCAGTCAAGCTGCATTATCTGCTCTCTTGTATTTCTGGTGAGGCGCTCAGCATGATCGCTCACCTTAAAATTACCAATGAAAATTATAAAGTGGCTCTCGAGATCCTGACCAAGCGCTACGAGAACCGGCGAGTATTGATCGACAGGTTCGTCGATATCATTCTCGAGCTCCCACCAATCGGCTCCCGGTCAGATATACGACAGCTCTTCCTGACTCCACTCATCTCTGCCCAGTCTGCCCTGCGCAATTTAGATCTGCCCATTAAAGACTGCGATTACGTCTTCGTTTCGATTGTGGTGCGCAAGCTGAAAGGCGAACTCCGCACATTATTTGAACGCAGACACGCGTCAGGTGATCGTCTACCCACCTTGAATGATTTGATTTCCTTTTTAGAAGAACACGCGCGGTGCATAGAAACTGAGAAATCTAACCCCGCGCACTCTTCTCACTCTTCCCAGCCCATGCTCGCTTCTCCCTCTGCTCCGAGAAGATCACCCAGCCTAGCACGCAACCCAAACTTATACGGTCGCCAAAATTTCAGGCCAATACAGCCGGCGCAACGTTCAGCCCCTATAACTCGTCAATCCGATACGTCAGCTTACCGACCGGTCTACTCATCTCGTACGTCGCGCTCACCTCCGGCTGGCGCAAATAATAACCTTTATTGCCCTTGGTGCGCCACAAAAGGCCACAAACTAATAACCTGCTCGGCTTATAATAACCAGCCAGTTCAAGGACGATGGGATTTCATTCAGGCCCGCAACCGATGCAGGCGCTGTTTGGGTCCGCACTACGAGAATGAGTGTAAATCAACGGGGCGTTGCAAGGAATGCAACAGTATAAATCATCACACGTCCCTGCATCGGCTTGGTGTTACATCACCGGTGCACTCATCAGCGCACCTTTTACCCGCGGAACTCAGAGAGCGACCGCAAACGCGCTCAGCTCATCAAGCCCAAACCCGCCCAGTGCTCGCCGCTCGGAAGTCGCCATCTCCCCCGCGATCTCACACACACCCGCTATGACTATCTACAGTTACCGAACACCCCGAACTCGAAATCGATACGCCCATAAATTTACATCCGCACAACTTTAACCCCAAGATCTCAAATATAGAACAAGTAGTATGTAATAAAATAGAATTACAACAACCATCATCAGCACAAACTCAAACAGATTCAACTCATCCTCAGGCATCCGTCAACATTCCTATCTTATTACCAACGGTTTCGTTGGAGGCTTCAGACGTACATGGCAATTTCCACAAAGCTCGAGCGTTGCTAGATTGTGGTAGCATGGTAACACTCATAACTCAGCGCATGGCAAAATTTTTAAAATTACCTATACAACGCACATCATTGAAAATCGGAGGGATAGGAAATCAGCACTCACAGGAATCTAAAGCATCAGTTACAATTATTTGTCGTCCGACACGTACTCACACGCCTACAATAACGGTTACAGCACATATTTTAAAGCACGTCACCGGTTATCTGCCCTTGGATAAATTACCTGATGTAACTCAATTAACAGGAAGCGCGCGCTTGCCCCTAGCGGATCATGATTATAATGTACCCTCTCCGGTTGATATTTTGCTAGGTTCGGACGTCCTTGGTCAAGTCCTCGACGGGACGAAGCTCTCTTTGGGCCCCGGCAGGCCTATAGCCTTCGGCACGATATTCGACTATACGTTAATTGGACCCATCCACGATTCATGCACGGCACCTAAAACTTGCGTGTACTCCGCTCGTACTGCCGACACAGACGTATCAACTCAAGAGATACATAAGGCAATTGAAAGATTTTGGGACTCCGAAAACCTCGAGACAACAGTAGCATCAGATACACTACAAGATCAGTGTGAGGAAATTTTCCGCTCTTCAACAACTCGTGAGCCATCGGGACGATACATGGTCACGTTACCCTTCCTTGATAATGCACCTGAACTGGGTAGCACTCACGCAATCGCACTACGGAGATTTCTCAGCTTAGAGAAGAAATTACAGGCTAACCCAACTTTCGGCTCAAAATACGTCGACTTCATGACTGACTATATCAACCTAGGCCACATGTCTTTGTGTCACCCAAGTACGTTCGCTGACAAGGCTCACTTCTACATTCCGCACCATGGCATATTTAAGTCAGGCTCAGAAAAGCTCCGCACGGTTTTCGATGGTAGTTGTAAAAGCTCTAACGGTGTCAGTCTTAACGATTGTCTACACACAGGTCCGCCCCTTCAACGAGACATCATTGATATTATCATGGCGTTTCGAACTCATCCTGTCGTATTCAGTACGGACATCCGAATGATGTTCAGGAACATTCTCGTGCGTCCAGACCATAGACGTTATCAGCTCATACTCTGGCGATCATCACCGGACCAACCTCTGCTCACATATGCTCTGAACACCGTGACCTATGGGCTCCGGTCCAGCCCTTACCACGCTATCCGCACGCTCCTTCAGCTTGCTCATGACGAGGGTCATAAGTACCCCAGAGCTGCCCAGGTCATCCGCAAGGCTATATTCGTTGACGACATTCTCACTGGAGACGCCTCTGTTGAAGGTGCCCAAGCGCTTCAAACTGAGCTCATAGAACTACTTGCATTGGGAGGTTTCCAGTTATCCAAATGGACCTCCAACTCACCCAAGCTCTTGGAAAGGTTCCCAGATGATCAGTGTGATCTACCAAAGGATTTCGACATAAGCCCAGACTCTAACCCCATCAAAGTATTGGGAATACAATGGATCCCTCGGACGGACCAGTTCGTTTATCGCGTTGCCTTGAAACCTAAAATTAATGTCACCAAGAGATCCATTCTCAGCACGGTTGCATCGCTGTATGACCCCAACGGTTGGGTAACTCCCGTCGTATTCCGCGCTAAATTACTACTTCAAAAACTGTGGTTGTTGAACTTGTCGTGGGATGAACCGACCCCCGAAGATATCCACGTGGAGTGGACTCAGATAGCGGAAGATCTCCCACAACTCTCAGCTCTGCGTATTCCTCGACATATCTGCCCAAACGCTCCATCGTCAACTTACACGCTACACGGCTTCGCTGATGCCTCTGAGGCTGGCTATGCTGCAGTTGTTTATTTACATGGAGTGAATACAAACGGAAATGGAAGCGTTCATTTAGTTTTAGCCAAATCAAAAGTCGCACCGATAAAGAATCGACTCTCAATCCCGAAATTGGAACTATCGGCAGCAGCTCTCCTATCCCAGGTCATGACCAGGGTTTCAACTCAGTTATCGGCTTACATAACTATACAACATCACGTGTGCTGGTCAGATAGCACTATAGTATTAGCCTGGCTAAATACACCCCCTCACCGTCTTCAAGTATTCGAAGCCAACCGATTAACCAAGATAAGGTCCACCGCATCCAACTACACCTGGAGACACGTCCCTTCAGCACTCAACCCTGCCGACTGCGCGAGCAGAGGTTTATCTGCTCAATCACTGGCCACACATTCACTGTGGTGGTCTCCGAATTGGCTCATGGAGCACCCAGACACATGGCCGAAGATGCCCCCAGCTCTAGGGCACCACGCTTTACCAGGACTTAAACCTAAGAAGGTGCCAACTCATATAGCTATCCCTGACCTTGATACGGATCTCCTCACACGCTTCAGCTCTCTCGACATGCTCATCGGAGTGACAGCTTGCATCAAGCGATTCTCATACAACTGTAAAACCGCGCCCATGAATCGTCGATCTGGCCCCTTAACGGCTACTGAACGAAGAGAGGCCTTGCTCTTCTGGATACGCTCTGTTCAGCAAAACGTGTTTGCCCAAGATATACAAAGCCTTCGGACTAACGAACGGTGTACTGCAAGACTTCAACGTCTCTCGCCCTTCCTGAAAGACGGCCTCCTAAGAGTTGGCGGTCGTCTCACTCACGCTCCGCTCGGATACGATGCTCAACATCAGCTAATTCTTCCCAGCTCAAGCCCATTAGTAGATCTCATTATTGATCATTATCATAAAATACATTGCCATCCAGGCACCGACACCTTACACGCTATATTACGACAGCGATTCTGGATACTATCAGCACGCCGCGTCATCAGACATCGTGTGTATAAATGTGTAACATGCTTTAGATGCCGACCTCAGTTTAAGGCTCCTGTCATGGGTGATCTGCCAGCTGACAGAGTCACGCCACGACCAGTTTTTAGTCAAGTATCTACCGATTTCGCCGGCCCGTTTTTAGTGAAATCCAGCACATTACGTAACGCAAAACTCTTAAAAGCTTACTTTTGTATATTTGTATGTTTGTCTACGAAAGCGGTTCACTTGGAACCTGTGTCTTCACTCAGCACGGAAGCGTTTCTTGCGGCATTGCAGCGTTTTGTCTCGCGACGCGGTACTCCTACCCTTATTCGGTCGGATGGTGGTACCAATTACCAAGGCGCTCGGAATCAGCTCAGGGAAATTCAGAACTTTCTTTCGGCAAACAATGATTTTCTCACACATAAACTTGCTAATCAGCACATAACGTGGTTGCTAAATCCCCCCACGGGTCCGTGGTTCGGGGGAATACACGAAATCGCGGTTAAATCGGCTAAACAATTATTGTACCGTACTATGGGTGAGCAACACCTCACCTTCGAAGAATTTTCTACCCTTTTGACGCGAATCGAAGCTGTACTTAACTCCAGACCCCTTTGCCCGCTCTCGTCCGACCCATCGGACTTCGAACCACTTACGGCCGGACACTTCATTGTAGGTCGTCCGCTTACTGCACTGCCTGAATACTCCTTTGATGATAGACCATTGTCCGCTCTTAAGCGATTTCAGCTCATCCAAGCCATTTCCCAACGATTTTGGAAGGTGTGGTCCCAATCCTATCTCCATACCCTACAGACCCGTTCCAAATGGCTCGCTCCTTCATCCCCTCCCCAAGTCGGAGAGATCGTTCTCATCAAGGAGGACAACTTGGCACCGCTTCAGTGGAGGCTTGGAAGAATCATCCGCACGTTCCCTGGAAAGGATGGAGTGATCCGTGTAGTCGATCTAGACACTGCCCATGGAACTCTAAGGAGACCGGTGCTGAAGATTGCTCGGTTTCCCATTGAATCAGCTCAAGAGGACACGGCTCTCCCGCGCCTTTCCCCCGCCCCCCAGGATGATCGCGCCATATAGAACGCGACGGAAATTTCAGCCCGACCCCTCTGTCCGCACTCCTCAGCCGTCGCTTGCGCCCCCCTCTCTTACCTCAACCCGCGCAAGACGGCAACCGACGAACCGGCGCGAGCGCGCCATCTTCAGTCTGATCAGGCAGTCCGTTCACTGCTACCGCGCTCCGAGCACACGCATCTCTCGCGAAGCCCGCCGTCGTACGCGCCGCGACTAACCACGCCGTTCCGCCGGCCGCCATTACATTGTGCTCAACACACTCCGCTCGCCCAGTACATGCGACAGTGTATCGTAACGTGACCGGATCACACGGGAAGTGCAAGCCCACTCGGGAACCCGGGACCAGCCCACTCAACATCGCCCGGATCACCTCTCCGCCCATAAATCCAAGTCCACCATCCGCCGGCCATTCCCTTCCGCCCAACGTTGGATGTAAGGTCAGTACCCCACAATGACAGATAACATACTAATGGTAGCCCTATTCACAGCCTTCCATCTGTTAGTACATTATTGAGACCGGCCGTAAGTGTTATTATCTTTGGGTTAGGGTTAGTTTTAAACGGTTTTAAGTGTATTTTTCCTTGTTTTATCGCTTTGAATGCTCTTTGAATTTGAATCTTTGATAAAGACCCTGGTTGATATATGTATATTCAACTTTGGCATTAAGAATTTGCCTTTTAAAAATATTACTAATTTTATGATTATGAGGATTATTAATTTTTTCGTATCAATAAGGTTTGTCGATCTTTTGAAATAACTACTTTAATCGATGAATAGGGTCCGGCACGTGTAATCTCGGTAGACATGAAACAAATTGCCCTGATAATGATTGTATGTATAATCGACTCGGGGTTGAATTAACCTGAATTTACATAATGTATGTCATACAAAATCATTAATAGTATCAGGCGTTACTTTGTGGGAATCAATTATTGTTATAACAATGTATAAATTGTACGTATATTTAAAGCAGCCGTTCTCAAACTTATTGACACAACCCTTATATATAAAGTTTCATTATTAGGTGCTTATCTATAATAAGCGATTCCCTTATTTGGGCAACATGATATAGCTTAAAGTTCAGATGACATTTATTAAGGAACATGCTTAATAAACACTAAACTATACTCTAGAGTCTAGACAAAATTAATAATAATAATAACGCTTCACTCATAGCCCACACTATGAATCCCTGTGTCGTGTGTGCCATGGGCAACACACAAAGACAACAAACACTCACACCTAGACCGATTCAAATTTCCGCCTTGCTGGGAATCGAACCCAGGACCCTTGGCGCGGCGATCCGGCATGGTAACCCTCGCGCCACGTAGGTCGTCAAAAATTAATAACTATACGTTCGGCTACGATGGATTTTCGAGCGCAAAGCAGCACCACAGTATAAGGAAATATAATATTTACTGTGGCAGCACAGAACATTGATTTTAATTTACTTTACAATCTTTATAGTAGCAACCAATCTAGTATGTTTTCTTTTAGTCAATATTTTTCCAGGGATTGACAGACTTTGCTGAGCTCTTCGGATCCGCGACTCTTTTATAATTATTGGTCTAGAGATCTCAATTATCATACATTGTTTCGGATTGTAACAAACTAGATTTGATAATAATCTATACAAAATGTCGGCGCAGACTAAAATAAGTTCGTACTAATCTATTAAATGAAAAAGAAGGAGAACTCAATATGGTAGACAAATTGGTAGGACCGCGGAATCAAGGTAAACTAAATAACGTTGAATTCGTAATTGTGTATTTTATTTAGTATCCTGGCAATCCTGACATATACGCCCACTGAGAGAGATCCATGTTGATGGTGCTGAAGTGTTCCTTGATTAATGGTTTATAGAGATGATCTGAACATACGAATGCATACCTCCATCTGTGGAGGGCTCTGGCCCTATACGATAAATTGTTTGTACGGATACGAAAGGATACGATATGAACTTCAAAGACTTTGAAACTATCCAACCGATATTGGTTGCCCGATCGGCATATGCCCCAAAATATCGTAGCTTAATTTGAAAGGTAATAATTCGAATAAGGTCCGAAACCACTAAATGCATTAGGCACATTTTGATTTTCGACTTTTCCCATACAATATTTTTTTGCATAATAGCACACGCCGATTATCCACTAGTTTTATTTAAAAACGAGTAACCGCCCTCGCTTTGCTTCGGTTTTCCTATTTTTTTACTCCTTAGGTTACATTATTGGAGTTTTATTAAGGATCCCTAATTTTTTTAAATATAGCCTATGTTCACCGGGGATAGTGTAGCTTTCCAACAGTGAAAGAATTTTTCAAATCGGTTCAGTAGTTTTTGAGCCTATTCAATGCAAACAAAAAATCAAATCTTTCCTCTTTATATATTAGTATAGATATAGATAAACAAGGACCGTGCAAATTATTTACACGTTCCGTGGTCCGGGTGGGTGTAGGTCAATGCAATGTTGCTAATGATGAACATTAGTAATAATTACAATGGTGGGTATTTATAAACTATGTGAAAAGTAATTACTCTTTGTTCCGGAATGCTGAAAATTTATGTTTTTATGGAAATCGACGGCTGACGAGCGGATGATTCATTTGACAGGAAGTGGTTGCTAGGTTCGCCAGGCCACACTCGAAGATATTGTTAATCCGAACAAAAACAGTTTCACTGTAAAAAAACAGGCCAAGTACACTTCAAAAGATAGTTACAAAAATGATAATTAAGTTTTTACAAAAAAATATGAAATCAAAAAACCCAAGTACATAACCGTTTTAGATTAGAAAAAAAAATTTGCTAGTAAAAGTAAAAAAAAATGGTGTGCTTGGTGTGCATAATTATGATTTTCGATCTGACTTGACATTAGAAGCCTAGGCCGTCAGAACAAGGCAAGCCCAACTGTGTCTTACAACCCAGGATCTCGGGATCCAATACAGAACACTCCATTCCATACGTTTAATATTTAACAGCTGCAGAGCGATGACAGTAAAGGAATGATAGTAAGCTGGGCTTTTCGGCTTGTATGGCTGTAGTCTGTACCACATGCTACTGAATTTGGAAGATATTTTTTAAAACTTTTTAACCCCCGCCGCAAAAAGAGGGATGTTACAAGTTTGACGTGTCTGTGTATCGGTGTCTCTGTGTGTCTGTGTATCTGTATGTCCCAAACGGGTGAACCGATTTTGATCTCGTCTTTTTTGTCTGAAAGGTGGCTTAATCGAGTGTTCTTATCTTATTTAGTGTAAATAAAACTGTCCGGGATTTTTTAAATTATAATTTAAGATTATTTTGAAATAAGCACGCACTATAAAGTATTATGCACACCAAGTACACCATTTTTTTTTACTTTTACTAGCAAATTTTTTTTTCTAATCTAAAACGGTTATGTACTTGGGTTTTTTGATTTCATATTTTTTTGTAAAAACTTAATTATCATTTTTGTAACTATCTTTTGAAGTGTACTTGGCCTGTTTTTTTACAGTGAAACTGTTTTTGTTCGGATTTCATATCTTTTTGTAAAGTATACTTTTTTCAAATATTGCAAGCCTTATACCGCGAAGCCGGTTGAAGTTGTGCTTTACTCTCGATAGGTACGTCAAGATCAAGAAATTTTTTGCTCTTATACTAACTCTAACACAGCCAATATGCAGCAATATGTCTAAGAGCTACTGAACCATCTGACTAATCCGTTTCTCACAGAGCTCGAATTTTTTTACGATGTTTTATTATCAGTCAAATAAGAAAGTACCATTCTGGCAGGCATCTCGCGGTTGCGTAATCATCCCTTAATTTTTTGAAAATGCAAAAAATATTCTTTTTTAACCTTCCCCCACAAGGCTATAATTTTAATAGGTTATAATTTAGATATGCGTAAGTGTAAAAAAAATTGCCAACCCATTTTGAGGGTTGCAAGTATGTGCCAAAACAAAGCAAAGTTGTCATCGGGAGTGCAATTCATAACCTGCTCCCACATGGCTCAAATTTTCAGGGAACATTCTTTCAGTTGTTAAAAAGTATATGTAAACAGCTAGAAGATTCTAGCGGTTGCAAGTATGTGCCAGAAGAGTATACAGGGGTGAATTTTCAAGTGGGCGTGGATGGATAAATTCAAAACTATGAGGAATAGCGAAAAGTGGTCAAAGGAGTCTCGGAGCCGATTTTCACGAAAACCAAAACTGCATAATTAGATTTTTGAAAAATCAATAGCCAGGAAGCCGTTGATTTTGCCTCATGAAAATTATTATTGTTTGTAGCGTAACACTGTTTTTTTCCATCAATGTGTAGGTACGATCTATGAGATCCTACAATCGCCCCATACATTATTTATAGTGACATCAAATAGAGAAAAGAGCCTGAAATTATACATAGGTACAAGGATATAAGTGATATAACTGTATGAAAATTATTTTTTGTTTGTAAATTTATTTCCGCCAAAGTGTATCTATAAGATCCAACTCATCCAACAATAGTCCCACAGTATAAGGAGATATAGCAGTGATAGCCTAGCGGTAGAACGTTGGTCTCCCGAACGAAGGGGCCCGAGTTCAAATCCTGGCACGCACCTCTAATTTTCAAATATTACCTTTGTGCGTATTACATGTTAATTATCACTTGCTTCGGTGAAGGAAAACATCGTGAGGAAACCTGCACACCGGAGAGTTCTCCATAAAAAGTTCTCGAAGGTGTGTGAAGTCTACCAATCCGCACTTGGCCAGCGTGGTAGACTATGGCCTAACCCTCACATTCTGATAGGAGACCCCGAGCCCAGCAGTGGGACAATTATGGGTTGTTGCTTTGCTATTGCTTTGCTTTTATAAGGAGACTAGCTATTACCCGCGGCTTCGCCCGCGTGTTGAAAGCGAAGTAACAATCAGTTTTTTAACATGCGTTATTTATTTCTGTTACTTTATGAATTATTATTATTTTATGTTATGAGGATATGGAAGTATAGAAGTATGGACAAATACGCATCATAATGGATCTTTCCATGTAAATGAGTTATTTACTGCAGTAAAAAGTAGCCTACGTTACTCTCCAGCCTCCTACTTGTCTCCACACAAAAAATCATACCATAAAATCGCTCCGTTACGACGTGAAAGACGGACAAACAAACAAACAAACACACTTTCGTATTTATAATATTAGTATGGATTATTATTAATTATTATGTTATTATATCTAGGAAAGAGTCATGCATGTTAAACAACTCATTGTTAATTCCCTTTGAACACGCGGGCGAAGCCGCGGGTAATAGCTAGTCTAGGAATAAATCATGAATGTTAAAAAACTCATTGTTACTTCCCTTTGAACACGCGGGCGAAGCCGCGGGTAATAGCTAGTATCATATATGTAAGAATTTCTATACTTATAGTTGGAAGGTTGAGGAGGGTCATAGGTTATACAGTTGGTTCCTCTTAGTATCTCTTAAATTATGGATCTATTACTTATTTATGAATTATAAATATTAATTATTATGTTATTATATCTAGGAAAGAGTCATGCATGTTAAACAACTCATTGTTACTTCCCTTTGAACTCGCGGGTGAAGCCGCGGGTAATAGCTAGAGGAAATATAGAAGTATGGACAAATACGCATCATAATGGATCTTTCCATGGGAATGAGTTGTTTTACTGCGGTAAAAAGTAGCCTACGTTACTCTCCAGCCTCCTACCTATCTCCACACAAAAAATCTTAGCATAATTACGCTCCTTTACGACGTGAAAGACGGACAAACAAACAAACAAACAAACAAACAAACACACTTTCACATTTATAATATTAGTATGGATATTCAGTAACGTAACTCGGCCCTATTCTCGAAAAACTTGCCTACGGCCGGGCGGCCGCGCGGAAGTAGCCGCGCGATAGGGCTGTCCGCCGACATTGACAGTATTTTAATTTTATCAAACGACTTGAGTTTCTTTGTAGTTTTGTATTTATATTGTATTTGAGTAATACCTACAATATGGAGGTACAGTAAAGTACCATGACGGAGGTCGCCCATCCAATCCATTCAATGTCCAACTTCTGCAAACGTTGCTTAATAATTTTTTTATGGAAATAGGCGGCAAACGAGCTGACGATCCACCTGGTGGTAAGTGGATATCGTCGCCCATGGACACTAGCAACATAAAAGGCATCACTGATGTGTTGCCGGCCAAGAAAGAGAGAAGAATAAGAAAGAAAGAACTGGCTCTCAAGCCTCCAGCCGGAACACGAGTCGATTGGCAGCTGACTCATCATGCTCAAGGGTGGTAGGTATCCAGGCGAACCCCATGGAGAAATAATAATAGTAATAATGGTATTAATTATTAACAATTAAAATCAATATTACCAATATAATCCCTCGAGGGGCCCTACCACCAGGGGTCCGGATTTAGTCGCCTTTTACGACACCCATCCGGCGTGGGATTGGGGTTAGTATTCTAAGCCGCCCCAATACGGCAAAAGTAATAATAATCAACCATTTGATTTTTTAGCCCCTTATCAATCTAGGCATTTTACTCGGTGGACTTATGAAAAATAAACAATTTAGGTACTTATTGTAATACGTACTTGTAGGTAGGTATTTAAAAATAGTGAAGAGTTCACAGACATATAAACAGAAGCAGACGTAACATTATTTTTATCACTACAAAGATGCATGTAAGCAATAGTTTCATCCCTTTCGCTCCAACCAAACGTAATAACTCTTTCTCGCTTTATTATTGTTGTTGCAACACTCACGCACACATAGACAGAATTCAGATGAAGCAAGTTGCCATTTTGTTAAGCTGTAAATAAGCCTAAGGTGGAAGTTGATAATTTGGATTGTGCGTTGTTTTCGAAATATTTCTTTTGTATTTTCAGTGAAAAAACTTAAATAATATGGTTAAGTGTAGTGCGCCGTCATGTACCAACTATTCCCATAGGAAAACGCCTGGAATTTCATTTCATCGGTAAGTTTTGAATTTTTGATGTGCCTGTAACGTCGTAGGTTGATTGCTGGCTTGCTAATCTTGCTATAGTGTGTCATTAATTATTGATCGGCATACGGACGTTGTCTAATTGTAATTAAGTGCAAATTTCTTAAGTACGCTGAGTAATAGTTTCATTACGTCTTATCGACCAATGCAGGGCCGTACTCAGTTCAGATGTAATTGTGAGATAATGGATAGTATTGTGATATGATATACATCACCGTAAATGACAATATAAAATAGTAGCAGCTAAAATTCCAATTCCATTAACTTGTTTCATACAGTCAAAAATTTCACGAAATTTACATTACCTACTTTTCATTTCAGATTTCCAAAGGATGAATATTTAAAAACTGCCTGGTTGAATAACTTAAATAGAAGAAATTGGCAGCCCAAATCATGTCACGTATTGCTTAGTGATGAGTGCAGAATTCTCTTAAATCAAATTGATGGCAGGCAAAGAATATACCTACAGACGCAAAGGAGAACGATACATTCAGACAAATTTTGAAACTACAGTTGCATACGGTGGTGGATCAATAATGGTTTGGGCGGGCATTTGTTTGGGAGCTCGCACAGTCTTGGTAGTGATTGACAGAGGCAGTCTGACTGCAGACCGCTATATCAGAGAAGTTTTAGAAGTAAATGTCGTACCGTTTGCCCCATATATCGGTGACGATTTTGTTTTTATGCAGGATAATGCTCGGCCGCATACCGCTCGGGTAACTCAAGCTTTCTTAATGATATGAATATCACTGTTATGGAGTGGCCGGTGAGATCACCGGATATAAACCCAATAGAGCACGTTTGGGACTTGCTGAAAAGAAAAGTTAAGTCCAGAATTCCAGCTCCTGCCAACGTGGGTGAACTGCGAATCGCCGTAGTTGAATTACAAGAAATTAATGACTAATGTTGAACATGATTTACTTCATTTAAATGTTCTGATAAAGGTAATTGTAAAATATTATTTAGATCTAAGAATGAGACACAATGCGAAACAAAGTAATGTATCCGAAAGGAATTATTAAAAAAAAATACTGTTTAAAAATAAATAGATTGTCAATCAGTTCATTTGTTTTATTATTTCTTAATTCCTTCAATTTTAATTAACCTTTAACTATAATAAAATTGAGGTAATTCTATTCTATAATATATCTATCAGCCCTTAGAGGTCCACATAGGCCTCCTTATAGTCGCTGACACTCCGACCGATTTTGTGCTCTCTGAATTCAGCGGTTTCCCGCTGTTTTCTTCCGGTAATTTAATTTTAATTACCACAGAGTACCTAAATAATATTATATTACATTTATTACTTATTTTTTGACACAAGTTTAATAAAATTCGAACCAATATAACGTGAATTGTTAATGAATTAAAATTCTGAAGCACAGAAAATATCACAAAACGCGTGCCTAGTAAAAAAGTTGAGTTTTCACATTGAAGTATAATATCATAGAATAGACATCTCGAACAAAATGGGTGTCCCCGCCGGGAGGTTCGATTTTCAAAATTGGGCCCCCGTTCTCCTTTCAAAATCGAACGAATCCATTAGCGATTGAAGCCGTGCGGCGTCAATTCATTGGAACATATATTCTGTTCGCGGTGTCCATTCTATGCGCTAGTAATAATACTTCAATGAGTTTTCATCGTTCTTTTTAAAGTTGGGACATTTTAGGACCAGCCAAATACGCTAACATTAAGTTAATATTCAATTAGGTATAAGGTTAAAATATATTTTTAGAATAAGTTGAATAATTTATCATCGTTATTTCTTACGTTCTGAGTTCGACCCTGATTATTGTCAATGTGTGCAGTAGATTTCTATGTAGTGATTTTTGCACGCTATTTTGTCCCTTATGTTACGTCTGCTTCTGTTTATATGTCTGTGGAAGAGTTAGTTATTTGTACCGAGTTACGTGGTACAAACCACATGAATACAGAATGTTAACTTCATACTAACGCCACGCGCGAGAACACTACTACATGCACAGCTATGTGTGCGTGACCTGTCACCGACAAGACGGGGCAGCGTGCGCCAACCAATCAACTAACGCGCCGGCCGGCGCCCGCTAGGGTACAGTAAGGTGACAAGTTCAGGTGTGCCAGCTGCGGTGACACGGGCGACGTTTTGTGACGACGCGACGTATTGTTTTTAAAGATGCCAAACTGTTGAACTGTTTGTTTAAATACCTAATGGGAAGAAAACCAAATAGATTTCTTTATTTGTATATATATCCAAAGGATTTTGACAAGTAATAATAGTACACATTTTTATGCTTATTAAAGAAGACTAAAGAAGTATTTAGTTAATAAGTAGGTACCTAATATCCAAAATAATTAAAGTGGCGATAAGGTTATTATTTATTATTCTTATCGTTTAAGTTCGGTTTACACGTATTAAGTAGTTAACTAGATTTTAAGCAAATTAATACGTGTAAACGGACAATTTAGTAGTTTAGTAATCAAATAGACAAGTAATTTAGAAAATTTTCTATTTTCTGTTAATAAGGTGGGCGGGGCTTATCACTATATTTACCTATACATACCAATTACTCGATTTTGAAATGTGACGTCACGAAATTTAGGACACCCTCGCACCCCTTATTTTGTTTAAATATTTTGCTTTGAAAGTTTTTTTTTCATTTCTAACAATAAAGTGTAAGTACCTACTTAATATTAAACAAACTGTTACATAGTCAACCATTTCATCTTTCAAAGCTACTCCGTTTTTAATATACCAAAATTTTAAAACGGAACACATAATAATAAAATAATATCTACACAATTACTGTCCATCCGTCTGACCGTCTGTACCTACTCATTGCTGCCTCTCGCTCGATATGTAGGTACTTGCCCGTTTTATTTTTATTTTCAAAACCAAGTGACAACCCTATGGAAGTAGGTATGAATTTTTGTGTCTGTTAGGAAGTTAACATTCTGGTTGTTATTTATTCATGTGGTACAAACTCCGCTCGATCGCCAATCGCCACACGGCGGCCGCAGTTTCTTTCTTTTACTAGCCTTATTCCGATGTGCGTAGGTATGACGCGCGTTCCGACCGTTTAAGTTTGTATGAAGAGCGAATACTGGACGTAATAATATTTATACGGTGACAGTTCTGTACATTTAAATGACATCAAAAGCAGGCTAGAGCTTGAAATTATGCATAGAAAGAAACATTTGTATGAAAATTATTATTTTTTGTATGGCAATACTGATTAATTAGGGGGGCGGCCATTGATAGATTACGTCACACGTTAGGGGTGAGGATGAGGAGGGGGTCAATGTAGTGTGACATTGTGTGACAAGGGGTGGGAGGGGGTCCTAATTTCGTGACGTCACATTTCAAAATCGAATAATTGGTATGTACCTACCTATGGTAAAGATTAAATAAATAATACTTAGTTTAAAAAAACTAAACACACTCTTTTATAGAAAATCCAACAAAAAAAAATAGAAAATAAAATTGAATTAAGAATCGTGTTATATGTAATTATTTATTTTTTCATTTTTAGTTTGATTATTTGAAAATAAATTTAGGTTTCTTTCTTTCTTTTTTTCTTTAAATATTGAATTGTCATTGGTCCTTAATAGGTATGCCAAATTTTGAGTTAATCCGACGTTTCGAAGGCGGCCAAAATCATGTTTAAAGATTCCGTTACATACATACTAACATACGTCTGAAGCTAATAAAAGCGTATTAAAAACAATCAATGGAAATAAAACTTTTTTCGGAACTACTGTTTTCAGATAGATATGAATCTATGAATTAACTATCATAAATATCTGCATGTAACCACGTCTCAGTCAGGATTATAACATTACTAGCTGTTGCCCGCAGCTTCGCACGCGGAAATTATGCTTATCATATTATTTATTATCCCTTACAAAAGAAAATTTAAAAACAGGTTCATTTATATTGAAGTACTTATATTTAGGAATTTACATACTGAAACTTACGATACAATCACAGATTATTCCTCCGGGAGCGGGTTTGGAATAGTAAACAACATTAACTTTTTTTCTTTTCTCTCTCCCTCTCCATCTCACTCTCTTCCCTTGCCCTCTTCCTCTCCCGCTCCCTGTCCCTTTTACTCTCCCGCTCCCTGTCTCACTCCCCTCGCTCTCCCTCTTCCTGTCCCACTCCCTGTCCCTGTCCCGCTCGAGGTCCTTCTCCCACCACATATCCCTCTCCCTTTCCCGCTCGAGGTCTTTCTCCCACTTCATATCCCTCTCCCTCTTCCTCTATCGCTCCCAGTCCCTCTCCCGCCCACACCCGCGCCCTCTCCCGATTTCTGTCCCGCTCCCACTCCCTCTCCCGCTCCCTGTCCCTCTCTATCTCCCTCTTCCGCTCCTTCTCCCTCTCCTGCTCCCTGTCTATTCTTAACTTAAAAAATGACGAAGTTGCTTACTAAGTTCATTCCCCTAAATTAACTCTTTAAGGGATGATTTTCCGAAAAAAAAATAAAATCTAAGTTAACTTTTGTTTATTACTATAAACTTATATAAAAAAATTCATATATTTTATAACTCTAAAACTGGCGAAGTTGATTTGTATGTAGTTGACTACCAACCCCTATTTTTAGGGGATGAATTTCGAGAAATCAGTGATACAGTTATTTTTTGTGTCTAACTATAAGCTTATATACAAATTTTCGCCCTTCGCACTTCAAAACTGACGAAGTGTCCATACTAACTTTCGCACTCTTATTTAACCCTTTAGGGGATGACTTTCCAAAAAAACGTAATATGTACTTCCAAATTTTGTTTCTAATCTGGAGCTAATATATAAATTTTCATGTTTTTAACTTTAAAAATGACGAAGTTGCGTACTAAATGAAATACTCTAATTACTAAATTAACCCTTTAAGGGATGATTTTCCAAAAAACCGTGTTAAAATTAACTTTTGTTCACAACTATAAACTTACATAAAAATTTTCATATTTATAAGTCTAAAACTGACGAAGTTGATTTATACGTAAATGGCTTCCTACCCCTATTTTTAGGGGATGAATTTCGAGAAAACAGTGATACAGTTATTTTTTGTGTCTAACTATAAGCTTACATACAAAATTTCACCCTTTTTACTTTAAAAATGACGAAGTTGCATACTAAATTAAATTCACTAAATTAACCCTTTAAGGGATGATTTTCCGAAAAAAATTGTAAAAGTTAACTTTTGTTTATTACAATAAACTTACATAAAAAATTTCATATTTATAACTCTAAAATTGGCGAAGTTGATTTGTATGTAGTTGACTACCAACCCCTATTTTTAGGGGATGAATTTCGAGAAAACAATGATACAGTTATTTTTTGTGTCTAACTATAAGCTTATATACAAATTTTCGCCCTTCGTACTTCAAAATTGACGAAGTGTCCATACTAACTTTCGCACTCTTAATTAACCCTTTAGGGGATGATTTTCCAAAAAAACATAATACTTGCAAATTTTGTTTCTAATCTGGAGCTAATATGTAAATTTTCATGTTTTTAACTTCAAAAATGACGAAGTTGCCTACTAAGTTCAATTCAGTAAATTAACCCTTTAAGGGATGATTTTCCAAAAAAATATATTAAAGTTAACTTTTGTTTATTACTATAAACCTACATAAAAAATTTCAAATTTATAAATCAAAAACTAAGAAAGTTGGTTTGTATGAAAGTGTCTTCTAACCCTTATTTGTACCCCTTAGGGGATGAATTTCCAAAAATCCGTTCTTAGTGGACGTCTCCTTAGCATAAACTATCTCCCTGCCAATTTTCATCTTAATCGGTTCGGCAGTTTCTGAGATTTTTTGTTTAATCAGCGGTGTGTCGCTTTTCAATTTTATATATATAACATTATATGCATGAACAAGGACATTCATACATATATGTATATGGCAGAGGGGATATTCTACGGTGTTGGTCATTCAATAATATTCCTTTTACTTTGCTCCATGATATATTTCCAGTTCTCCTAACATTCACATCAATAACAATCTGTACTACTCCGTGATCAGTCATCGAATCCCATAGAATGTCCCACACGTATTGTTCTCAATATATTGACACATTCCTTATTCTAAATCAAAGATATTTTACCATAGATATGTTATGTCCATACCATACGAGGTTCAGTTTTTGATCCGCGATGACATGTCATAATTATTGTCAAAGCATAACATAGAGTAGGTAGGTAGTCAGGCAGAAGGAACACTGAATGAAACAAATAGTACCCATTAGGCATAACAGCATGACAGCTTATGCATCGTCCGATCATTGTAGAACCAAAGAGGCCGCTCGATGTCATATTATATATTTTATGTAGCTTGGTCGGCAATCCTCTACAGTTCTGGTAGTAAATAGACAATCTATCCATAATGTAACCCATCAAATCTATATAATATATATACATATTACCAAATTATTAGTATAATACAACACATGCTTTGCGCAGGTTTTATTTGTCTGTATATAGACGTCACCAATATTTTGCTTCAAGTAGTTTGAAATAGCAGCCAGACTAAATATTATATCTTTAAAGCCATTGAAATAGATGCCACTAATATTGCATGGACATAGCATATGTAAAGTAGATTACTTATTGAATATTTATAATTTTTAGCAAAGACAAATTTACACCATGTTAGAATCACAAAGTAAACATGTTTAAAACAGTTAAGGCTTATTCTAATATACATAATCCCATCAAGTAATCTTAAAAAAGTAATAATAATAATAAGGAATAAGGAAATATCTATATATTGCCTACTAACAATACAAGCATGAGCACAATACTATACAATAGTATCAAATTGATTATACTTTATAAAAATTATGTTTCTTTCCTCTTAAGAGTACATGAGCCATGTTTGTCATTGTTAAGTAATATGTGACAAATATATTTTTTAACTTAAGTATGTTCAGAGAATGAACATAATATTATATGTATACTAGCTGCCCGGACAGACTTCGTTCTTTCAAAAAATAATATTGCGACTATACATTGAGATGTAAGCTATCCTATCTTTCAAGTTGGATCAAACTGCATACGGTGTGCAAATTTGATTAAAATCAGTTTAGTAGTTTAGGAGTCCATCGCGGACAAACAATGTGACACGTAATTTATATATATTAAGATTACAATGCAGCAATAGTGATATTACAATGAGATTATTAGTGACACCATTTTGTTTTAGGCAAGAATTTTAACAAATTAATGTAAGTTAATATATAATCTTTAACATAATCATAACACACTATATGGAGCACCAACAATGATATATTATCCTGTGCTATCAGTAGGTATAGTTTTAAACAAAACATGTAATACTTTAATGTTAATTGACTTTAGGCTACTCAGTGCCGGGCAGCATCAGGGCTACTCATCATAATTATTATTACAAGTTTAACATAATAATAATATCTTAATATCGAACCGGTTTAATTGAAAGTTATGGCACATGTAAAGAATGTTAAAACTGAATTAATTTCTAGTTTTAAATACACATAGCTATTTCTCACCTTAGATATACATATAATACAAACATCATTTAATTTTTACCTTCTTGTCTGCAAAACTAATAATGAAGCTTGACCCAGCAATACATGCATGCGGTATTCGGTGAGGTGAGCAGCAAATAGCAATGATATTGTTAGTCTGTAGATTTACGGTAATCAATGTTCCCAGCTGCAGCGTTATGATGGTCATACATTCAAGGTATTCTCCATGGCTGTATTGGTCCATGGCTGCAAATTTGTGTTCAAGAACTACTATACTACGCGCTCAGATGGTTCAATTCAATGATGAATTTTCTCCTCTTTGTCAATGCGGGAATCCGAAGTGGCGTTCCTCAGCAGATTTTAACGCCAAACGCAGACAGCGGACAGTCTACCGCTGACTTTTATCAAGGTGTTTTTTACGGTGGTGTTAATTGTTATCCTCGCTTCGATCACTTAATATTATTGATATATTCGTGATTGAAGTATCCTCGGCTATTCATTAAAATTATTATTTATTAACTTATGAAGTTAGAAATACTTGTTATCTTTTAAGTACTATTATTTCTTTTGTGATATTACTTAGAGTAACTTAAAATCACAATTCACAACAAATAAAACATTTCAATTTTTATTTTAAACTCAACTCAATTGACATAATTTAAATAATCAATGCTACCAACACAGAGTGACAGAGTACCACACCACAGAGTACTTAATTTACAATTTACAGCCATGGATATATTACTCTAACTGGATACATAACTTTGTAGTGGTACCTGACGATCGAAGACGTCATATTAAAAAGGACCGTTTTTGTATTGTGTCCATGTTATCTATAGTCCCAGGATATATTATATTATTATACCATTAGAATGCGATTTTTTATAATGGTTTAATAACATTGAAGTTGAAATTATCTATACTATAACAAAACTCAAAGGGCAAATTTTCTGTACATTGAATATTTAAAAAAAAAATTGATTAAGGGGCACTTCAATAACGTGTTAGAGCACAAAAATATATTTTTTAGAATTATTGTCTGTCTGTCTGTCTGTTTGTCTGTCCGGGCATCACATGAAAACCCTTGAACGGATTTCGATGAAAATTGGTAAATTTGTTACTAATACTCCGGGTCATATTTTAGGATACTTTTTATCCCGGAAAATTAAAAGATTTCCCCGGGAAACGGGATAAAAGTTTGTATGAAATATTTTTAAAACATCAACCGATTTGCTTCAAATTTGCAACAAATGTTCCTTGTTTAAATTTATGCAACACATATTTTTCAGTTTTTCAAAATTTTGCAAAAAAAAAAGAAAAAAAATACAAATTAATGTGAATATTGCTAATTTTTCAAAACCCGCTCCTGGAGGAATCCTTTGTGATTTTATCGTGGGTTTCAGTATATAAAACTAACTATTAGTACTTCAATATAAAATCACCTATTTTTAAATTTCCTTCTGCAAAAGGTACAAATTAGGTAAAACATAATTTCCGTATGCGAAGCTGCGGGCAATAGCTAGTATTAGATATAGATGTACCGTAATGGTGTATCTTAATTTTCAATTAACTCTTAATGCAATAATTTAAAGACGGTAATTTTAAAGAAATTTTAATAAAATATATTGTTTCAATATTATCATGATTACTACCAGAAAAATTACATATAGAAAACATTTTGAAGAACCATATCAAAATAGGACATAATTTTTCTAAGTGTGGACACCCTACAATTTAAGAAGGACAACCTCAATCCGGCCTGTGATTGGTCGAATGGTCCTTCCGATTTGACATCATCGATCGTCAGGTACCACAAAGTCTCTGATCCAGATAGAGTAACATATCTATGGTTGAAACCCTGAAGTTACACAAATATTTCAAGATCAAAATTTGCCAAATCGGTCCAGCCAATCTCAAGTTTAATAATAATAATAATAATCTTTATTTCAGGCAACGAGGCCCATAACATAAATACCTTACAGACTAACATACATACAATAATATTATATACTTAGAACAGTTTAAGGGACACAAACAAACAGCAATTGATTTTTATATGTATATAGTAGCTGCCCGGACAAACTTCGTTCTGTCAAAAGTTTCTTTTATTTTGAGATTTAAGCTATCCTATCTTTCAAGCTGCATCAAACTGCACACGGTGTACAAATTTGATTAAAATCGGTTCAGTAGTTTAGGAGTCCATCGCAGACAAACAACGTGACACGTAATTTATATATATTACGATAAATACATAAGTCACAGTATTAGTTCAAACTCCTCCGAAAGGGCTTGACCGATTGTTATCAAATTTTGTGTGTTTATTCAGTAGGTTTGAGCAATAGGACGCAAACTATTTTTCATACCCCTAAGTGATAAGTATGGTCCACGCCAATTTTTTTTATTTTTTGGACAAAAAATTTTATTTGAATTTTCTTAGGATTTGGCATTAAAAAATACACACAATTTTAAATTTTAACCCTTCTACCACCAACCCTTACTTTTTAATATCGACTCTCGGCGATCGATAATTAAATTAATAATTTACCAAACCTATAAAAACAAAAGTATTGTGACAACTTTATTTGGATAATTATCCCCTTGAGGGTGAAAATAGGGGATGTAATTTAAATTTATAAATGTGAAAAATTTCATAATTTTTAACCCAAGGGTTGTGATTAGGGTGTCTCTATATCTAAATAAATAAATAAATAAATCTAGATATAATTTATATGGCATTACAAAGTTTGCCCGCTCAGCTAGTATTTTTAATAATTTCTTCAAAATTATCTTTGTCATGAAAACTGATGTTTTTATATTATTATGATTATTTTTGTGTAAGGTAATAATAAAATTTAACAATATTATTTACTAAGGTACATTTATTTTCTTAAGTACTTTCCACTTGTCTTAAACAAATATTTGAACACCATCGAATAATATATCCTGGGACAATAGATAACATGAACACAATAGAAATTTGGTCAATTGTGTCGTCATCCATCTTCAGTTATCTTCGAAGATTGTGATCCAGTTAGACTATTATTTCCTTGTAGCAAGCACTCAATGTATAGTCTGTATACGCTATCTACTTACTAAGCATGTGTCTGTGGCTGCGGCCATTATTATCGAAATATCTAATACTCCAATGCCATGAACGAAGAAAAAAAAAAGAAAATTCAATACCAACTTAGTAGAAAAAATTCACCCGAAATTAGTAATTTAGGCTGTTCAGATTCCAAAAAGGGACCGGGCCAAATTTTTTATTGTAGTAAAGTATTAAATAATTGAAAGATCGAAATAATTTTTAGTGTTATAAGGACACAATTATTAAACAAAATGTTATGTGAATGTACAAAGTATTGGCGTTTCGCTAATAATTAAAAATATGGAGTTAAAAATTTCGTGACGGCTTGTTTCGTGACGTCACACTAGGTTTCGGGAAAAGAGACTATAGCGTCAAGTGACATTTTTTGGAGTGTGTGTGTACTTGCCCTAGACACTATTGTGTCTCCTGATGCCATTTTCTGAAAGATTGATCAATTAAAAATTAGTTAATCAACTCAATCATTACCAGGGAGATAGTGTATGCTAAGGAGACGTCAGCTAAGAACGGATTTTTGTAAATTCATCGCCTAAGGGGTGGGTAACAATTTTTTTTGGAAAATCATCCCTTAAAGGATTAATTTAGGAGATGTAATTTAGTAAGAAACTTCGTCATTTTTGAACTTAAAAACCTGAAAATTTATATATTGTTAAGTTAACATACATGTTAGTTCATTATGATTTTGATCAGTGTTTCAGAAACCGGCGGTAAATGTTGTGTTTACCCTATAATATATGGCCTATATAATATTTTAGTGGTTGGTTTTCGGACGAGAACATGTCGCAAGCAGAATCCAGTCTCCTCGCACGCATTATAAATGATCAGGCAAACATTGTCCATACGGAAGGGATCAGTTTCATCAATTGGAATTGGAATAAATCAATTGATCCCTGCGGTGACTTTCGTTTGGTGGAAAATGGTTATTAAATGTAATGGAAAGTGGTTTTGATAAGGCTATGGGAAAATAAATGTAAAATTATAGAAGTGGAAGAAAAATGCTTGTTTTCCTGCATTTATTTCAAATAAATTCTGTAGATTACAGCTAATAGATAACCATAAATGAGTATTAGACGTAAGACCACACCGTATTATGGTGTTAGACAATAAACGCATCACGCTCAATGAATGATAATGATAATATTGGAAATAAAATGCTTGTTTTACATTCGTTTGTGGCGACCCACGCGCTCGTACGTGTCGCCTCGCACAACAACAACATTTTTGAATCAGATCATGGTATATGACATAATCGCTTGTCTTCATTTCTCATATCTAAATCTGTACCGGACTAGTGTAACGCACCAACTCAGAGTCACTAATGGTTAGTTTAATCGCTCCTTAGTAAAGAATCACCATAAAAAATCTGTACTAAGTAGTGATTTAAGTAACCGTTAGTGACTCTGAGTAGGGACGTAAGTACACTTGTGTGTATGAAGTTGCAGAAGCTTTTTCAGCTTGTACTGACTATCATAAAACATTACGATTATCATAAAACCGCTCATTGGTCTCTTAACCGGATTACGCAAGTCTGCAGATATAATTATGACCTATGACTTATGAAGTAGACGTTGAAGCTCTAATCTCCTAATAATTAGTAGCTTGGTTTTGAGGAGGACCATACATTATCCATGGTGGATAGGGTCTCGTAGTTTGAATCTCAAAAGGGTGGTGATTGAATGTGAAGTAATCTTTATCATAAGACATAGAGAGGAATCGAATCGCCACTTACCATCAGGTGGGATCAGGTGGGGTTCTAACCTGGTGTTCCTGTCAGCAGCAGGTATCAGCGAAGGAGCTGTGCATGTCTCCGGGCGCGCCGGCTGCGGCGCCGGCGGGGGCTGCGGGTGCTGCGGGCGCGGCGGAGGAGGCCTGCCCCGAGCTGCTGGGCTCGCTCACCACGCTACAGCAGCAGCGGACCAGCGCCAGGGTCATCAAGAAGCTGAAGCTGGAACCGTCTGTTGATAAACGGGGTGAGAGACCGAGACGCACGTGACAAGTAATTCTACAAAAAATATCGGGTTTAAATGAGGTATTATTCGTTTCAACGCACCTGCAACTTCGTTGATGGCGAACTCTCATTACTACGTTGGCACGGTTCCACTGCGACATAGAAAAAATAGAGAGAAAGAAAGAAATATCGAAGTAGAAAAAGTGTTTACGTCTATTATTTATTTCTTGTTCTTGAAGTTTACATCACGAGCATATTAAGCCGTAACTTCTATAACCAATTTAAAAAGTTTCAGAGCCAGCAGAATGCGAGACGCCCAACAAGGTAGAGGACAAGGACCCGCTGGCTGCGGCCGTGTTCCCCACGGTGAAGCAGCGCATGCCCAAGGCGCTCTGGTCGGCTGACGAGAAGAGCCTGTTCTTCGAGGCGCTGAACGAGTACGGCAAGGACTTCGACGCCATCACCTCCTACATCTGCGCCAAGATGAAGAAGAAGAACATGAACGACGGCAACCTGAAGACCAAGACGCAAGTCAGCCACTTCTACTATCGCACTTGGCACAAGTTGTCCAAGCACGTCCATTTTGATGAGAGTAAGTTTTAACCTTTAACCTTATGCTTTTCAGTTATTGTTTGACAAGTAGACAAGGCCATCTAATGCTAAATAGTCAGCTTAAGTCAATAATCAAGAAAAAAGGGTGAAGAAAGATTATATAAAAGTAACATTTGTTTTTTCGGGTCGGATGTCTGTGGTGTGATTGGTGTGCGCACATACTCCCCGTACGACCTAAAACAGGAGCGTGGGCATATCTTAATTATTTATAGTGCCCAAGACGAGTCTACTAACCTGGAGACCACGCTTCAAATAAGTACCTAAAGACGGATCACGTGACATTGGATGAACATTTTCGAAGAGTGGTCTCCAATGAGTATAAGCTTCTTGCTAACGCCTGACAATACTACCCGTCCGTAGACGTGAAGAAGGTAGCCCAAGAGCTGTACGCGCTGATCAACTACGGCGAGCTGCGTCGCAAGCTGGTGTCGGTGAACGAGAAGACGTGCGCGCGGCTCGGCGAGATGGTCCGCTGCGGCAGCATGGCGGTGCGCGCGCGCGGCCGCACACACCGCGTGCGCACGCCCATGTGCCGCGCGCTGCGCCGGCTCAACCAGATCACAGGTAAATAAACAATTGTCCCACTGCTGGGCTCGGGGTCTCCTCTCACAATGTAAGGGGTACAGGCCGTAGTCTACCACGCTGGCCAAGTAGGTACGGATTGATAGACTTCACACACCTTTGAGAACTTTATGGAGAACTCTCCGGCGTGCAGGTTTCCTCACGATGTTTTCCCTTACCGAAGCGAGTGATAATTAACTTGTAATACGCACATATTACGCACATACATATTTGAAAATTAAAGGTGCGTGCCAGAATTTGGACCCCTGCGTTCGGGAGACCAACGTTCTAACCGCTGGTCTATCACTACTCACGATCACGGGTAGGCTGGCTTCAACACGGCACAGTACTAGCACGGGTCTGATTGAGGAGGCCTAGAGCTGCGACCACGCTGTGACTGGCCAAAGAAGTCGGAAGTTAACATGACGCCAGAAGGCCTCCGACATGCCTTAATGACTCTTTATTTATTTATTTATTCTTTATTGTAACAACCTTAATATAAAGGGGTACAATGGGCGGACTTAATGCCTATTGGCATTCTCTGCCAGTCAACCCTGGGAACTGGTGAGAAGATGTAGTACTCTTAACTTACAATAACAGCCTTAACAGTTAGATGGAATGCGATTGATGAGGGCGATGGGATAGTTAAATAGACGGGTGTGACAATTTTATTTTAGTTTATAGTTGGTAGCCTTGAGTTTTTGTATCGATACGTCATTTAACCATTGCAGTGTCCCATTATATAACTACCATGTAATTATGTATAATTTTTTAGTGCGGAGCTGCAAAAAAATGTGATTTAGATCGATTCATAAAAATTAATGATGAGTGATTGCGCATCATTCCATAATGATGTCTACGGTAATTATACTAATGACCCGGCGCAGTGGCGGTTGCCAATTGTTTGTTTTGTTTTTAAAAGGTCTTTATTTATATAAATATTTCACATGATATATTTACAACTCACAAATATTGCAAATACAATCGTAAGTATAAGACGTTACGTAGGCTAATAGCGCCTCTATAAACATATACAATATTTATTATTTAATTTAGATCTTATGATTATAAAACTATTTTAATATAGTAAAGCGATAATAATCTTGGTAATGCAAGGCTTAGTAAGATGGCCATTACATTTAGACAGTTTAATTTACATAAATAAATAAATAAAGTTTATAGTGTTACTATAAGCATGTTACAATATTATAACGCCAATTGCCAATTGGTGTTCGATCATAATAATATATCTTAACATTGTGACCGAGAATACGTATTCTATTTTAATTTTCTAGGAATCTCATCGTAACTAATACCAGTACAACGAAAATTTATTGAAATAAATGTTTATATCACCAAAAGTGTTTTCTATAAAAATAATTTGATAATTTATAGGCAATGAACTAATATACTAACGTACATGGAAGCATCTTTGATGCCTCAAAATAGCGCAACGAAAACTCAACCGCAGTGGGCCGGGCTTATATACTCAACCAAAACGCGAATCAGTCAGTTCAGTGTCACTCGTTCGGACGGTCGTTGGATTTAAGTGTCATAAACAAGATTTATATTAAAAAAATTGTATCAAAATGCCTTCATGTGTTGTGAAATGGTGCAAAAATCATTCAGATCATCGTTCCAAGGGTTCCGAGAATCGTGGAATCACATTTCACGTGTAAGTATAACGAAATCTAAAACTACAAAAATCTATTTAACTTTCATATGGATGTTTTTATGCAAAATGTAGTTAGTATATTTTTACTAACAATTTATTAAAGGAATAAAATTCGTTTTATTTTTAATTTAGATTCCCACAAGACCCGAGACGTAAAGATCTGTGGATAAAACCTGTTCAATTAGAGAGACAGGAAAATTACTGGATACCTAGCAAACATTCGGTAATATGTTCGATTCATTTTAAAGAAGAAAATTTATATTTGTCGAAGAAAGGATTCCAGATGATTTCTTAAAGCGCTGTACCAATTTATTATTTCATTATCCTATTGATACTTTACAATATAAAATGAAATTTAAATGATTAAATAAACTATGTATAATTCTGATATTGATATCTGAACTCCGATAATAGGATCAAATATGAAAAATCAATATCGAAATTGAAAACCTTCCGATATTACCAGCATTAGTGTGTACTGTGCAATGTTTTTACAGTGTTTTCGACAAATCTCGCCAACCACCTTAAGGACTCTATTGTTGGCGTCCCTTTTTATAGCTGAAAGACAGCAGCTAAAGTTGGAACGGGGCCCCATCAACAAATATTGATAAGACTTCTTCATCTTCACAGACTTAATTCGCAACAAGTTCAATCTATATGGTTCGTAATCAACCACATCTTAATTTGAGTTGATTAATTTGTAGAATCACTGTGCAGTACAATAGTCAGTACTTAATATATTGTTTTGAGTTTTCACTTCTGTCGGCAGTCCTTATAGTTGCCTATTTTTTACTATTGCAAATTATATTGTTTTGAGTTGTCAATATATTGGGGTGAACTTCCTTTTAGCCCATATCTCCGATTGATCTGAATTTTGGTATATCTATGTTAATATGTATATTTCGACGAACTGATAAAGAATATTATAGGGTAAAGTAGGTAACTTTACCTTGAAAAAACATTATTTTTAATTTTTCACGTTTATTTGGCAAAATATTAATTTTAAAGAAAAAGAGTTTGCTTAAGATATTCGTTATCAGCGCGTCGAAATACATAGATATACCAAAATTCAATCGGGGGTATGGGCTAAAACGATGGATTTTTCACTTCCGTCGGCAATCCTTATAACTGCCTATTTTTTACTATTGTCAAACAAATAACGTGTACAAATAATTATTTTTGTAATAAGAGAAAAAATTGGTATTATTAATATTTTATATTATATAAAACCATTTTTATTATTGTTTTATTATGATTGGTTCCCTCATACATAATAACATCCACGGAACTGACGACCTGACTCACCTGACTGACAATGCGACAACGCATTAGACAGTACACTGAGGCGCGAACCAATTGCCGTGATCGGGTCAAGCCGAGAACCAATCCCGTTTGGCGATTTCGCATGGTTCGACAACTACTTGACAATAACCAATTGATGAGTTTGTATACCGTAGTGAGTGGTTTGTGCATGTATACTTCGTATTTGTGTGAGTTTTGGTGCTGATATTTAACGTTAGAATGTATTGAGAGGCTTATTCCATTTATAGGTTATAAAAAAATAACTAAGAATTAATCTTAATATACATAAATTACGTGTCACGTTGTTTGTCCGCGATGGTCTCCTAAATATATCTACCTACCTAAAACATTATTACAGTTACATCTACTACTAATATACAAATGAGAAAGTTTTTATGGATGTTTGTTGCTTTTCCACGCAAAAACTACTAAACGGATTTTCATGAAATTTTGCAAACAAATAAACTTGGAATAAGTTAGAATGCTTATTATCCTGGAAAATACTAGCAAAGCCACGGGCAGAATGCTAGTAATAATATACTTGTATCGTCAGAACGTGCATGCGGCGCGCGCGTGTGCACCCGCGCGCAGGTGGTGCTCCGCGCGCGCGACGCGGCGGCCTGGGCGCGCGTGCAGGCCGCCGCGCACAACCCGCGCGCCGCGCTCGCGCTGCCGCTGCGCACGCCGCTCGTCGCGCTGCTCGCCGCGCTGCGTCACCGCTGGGGGCGGGTATCCTTTCATACGATACAACCGATGACTAACGCCCCAACTCAGAGTCACTAACGGTTACTTAAATCGCTTCTTAGTACAGGATTCGTATGGTGATTCTTTCATCTATACTAATATTATAAAGAGGAAAGCTTTGTATTTTTGTATGTTTGCAACGAATAAACTCAAAAACTACTGAACCGATTTTCAAAATTCTTTCACCATTAGAATGCTACATCATTCATGAGTAACATAGGCTATATTTATTACTAGAAAAAATTAGGGATCCTTGCTAAAACATCAGTAACGTGAACCAAAGTTTGAAAAAATTTGCTTAAAAATTTCTTTCATCGCATACGCTGCGGAAACTATTGATGATAGAACAAAAAAATGTTCTACAATATTATAAAACATATCAATATCTACAAAAATCCTCGCGATAGTATATGTCCAACTATTGTCGTTATGTCACTATAACCACTTCTTACATTTTAAAAGTTAATAAAAAAGATGACCAAAATCAGATCATGAAAACCATACCTTCGTGTTAATACTTATCAAAATAAATCATTGCATATTCAAAACTGTTTCAATACATATAGATAACTTTTTGAATTACTCAAATCGGACATTCCATTCAGAAGATATTACGTAGTAAAGGAACTACGTGACAACGTGATTGTACGAGTAGCAACAATCATCACCGGCCCCGCGGCTGGACAGCTCGCGCATGTTCCGCGGATCCCGATTATGTAACACGGGGAGGGGAGGGGAGTGGAGTGGGAGCGGGAGCGGGAGAGGGAGAGGAAGAGAGAGAGGGAGAGGGAGAGGGGAAGGGGAGAGGGCGAGGGAGAGGGAGCGGGAGCGGGAGCGGGAGCGGGAGAGGGAGGACACGGAAACTATAAAGGCTAAGAACGGCTGTACCGATTTTAATGATCTCTGATTTGTTACATTCTTAGGCGATACGAAGTTCGCCGGGTAAGCTAGTCTCATATAAATGCTCACATTTCATATAAATGTTCTTCATTATCCAAGACCAATTATTAAAGTGCCGCGTTTTTAGCACCCTTTCTCTAATATAAGTCACTGAACGTGACTTTGCGCCCAACTTGCTTAAGAATGTCGCAGGTTATGCGCAAAATTAAAAAAGAAGTTTGATCGTTTGCTACACATAAATTGAGGCTTATTACTTCTTAACCTAAATATAAATTGAAAATACGCTGTTCTATCTAAAAAGCCACCAAATGAGCAGACGAACCTGATGGTAATACTCAGTTTTTTATTTCTACAACCATTTAATAACCACGTAACAAACAACTCCAACCCCCTTAACTACAAGAACAGACATCGTACAAGAAGCGGGTACCCGCGGAGAGCGGCGGCGGCGGGGAGGGGAAGCGGGAGGCGGGCGAGGGGCGGGAGGAGGAGGAGGGGGGCGACAAGGACGATGAGGACATAGAGAACCATCTCGGGCTGGAGCCGGACCGCTGTGTGCTGCAAGGTATGTGTATACTAACGCCATCTGGTGTGTTTTGTTGTAGCTTTGGCACCACAGTTAAAAAACGTGTTAAATCGTTATTGAACTCTGTAACATTTATTGGAGTTGCGATACCTTTAAGCTCCAAGCGTGCATGGGAGTTTGCGTGTGAACACAATACATATAAGATGTCGTCGGTTGTATTATCAATTAAGAAGCGACCATTATCAATTGAAGTGTCAACTAACGACATCTAGCGTGTTTCCATTTTTTTTATGCTAGCAGGCAAACGAGCAGACGGGTCACCTGATGGTAAGTGATCACCGCCGCCCATGGACATTAGCAACATTAGGGGCGTCACCAATGTGTTGCCGGCCTCGAAGAAAAGAAAAGACCCGCTATTTGAAGGACCCCATGTCATAGCTAAGCGGGGACACCGATGAAAGAAGTTCATTCCATAGTTTACATGTAGGTTATATAGACTGTTTCAGTTTGTCGCACATGTTAAGCGCACTCGAATTATCTCATCTATCTACATTTCAGCATACAATAGTGAACCTTACCTCCATACAAATAGTACACACATTGGTCCTAATCTATCTACATGTAATCAGCATACAATAGTGGACCTTACCGCCATACACATAGAGCCCACATTGGTCCGCACTCCGCAGAGAGCCGCCGCAAGCTGGCGCTTCACGTGGGCCCGCGGCCCGGCGCGCCGGTGCACCTGCCCGAGCTGAGCTTCAGCGAGCAGCTGTCCAGCCAGAAGATCTGCTTCGCGTCCTACCTGCAACGGATGAACTCGAAGCGGGACAAGGATGGCGGCGGTGAGGGACTTGACGCGGCTTAAGGGGGAGCGCGATGGGTGAAATCGTCTACATATAATACTCATTGAAATTCTGAAGTAACAGAAGCTAAGAAATTATGTCTGAAACATAACAAAAATGCTCTGTGTTCGTCAAATTCTCTCTTACTGGCTAGAAGAAAATCATATTCAATCATTTAAGTTAAAACTATAGTACCTAGTAGCTTAAAGACAAAATAGGAAACAGAAAATAAATAATATATATTAAAATTTGAAACTAAAACATTGTATTTATAATCTGTTGCAGTGAAAATCCGAACCCCAAAACGTCAAAGGAAGGATAGCGTAAATGACAAGGAGAAAGAGGTGGACTCGAAGAAGATAAAATTAGAAGAAGCCGACCATAAGCTGATGAACATCGACGAAACTGCCATCGACGGCATCGAGCTGATGGCCACCTACAAGAGTCAGCTGGAGGACGAGGAGAAACCCAGCACGGAAGACGAGAAGGAGATGAAAGCGGAAGAAACTGCCGAGGAGGAAGTGGAAAGAGAACCGGAGAGAGACAAAGATATGTCAGAGAAAGAGAAGGATAGCTTCTCGGAGATGGAAGATGATGAGAAGTATAACAAGAGTGACACGGACAATGAAAGCGATAGCAAGGGTGATAAGAGTGGGAAGGAGAGGAAGTTTAAGAATTTAAAGGTAAATTAATTATCTTACTGATATTATAAATATTAAAGATTGTGAGGATGGATGGATGTATGGATGTTGCTCCTTAACGCAAAAACTACTCAGCGAATTGTCACGAAATTTAGCATACGGGTAGTCCTTATTTGAAATAAAATAAAGGTTACTTATTATCATTATTCGTTCACCAGGTGAAATTCCGCATACGGCCCAAGAAGCGCGGCGGCAGCGTGTACACCCTGGTCGTAGGCAAGGAGGACGAGGGCAAGCCCGAAGACCACAAGCCGGAGTTCGACGCGGCCACGGCCGAGCCGCGCGACCACAAGCCGGAGTTCGACGTGGCCACGGCCATGCGGCAGATCAGCAACGGCTGGAGCGCGATGGACGCCGGCGAGCTTACTATCGGGGATTTGTACCTTATGGTGAGGAGTTATGGTACATTTGGCTTTAGTCTACGCTAATTAATATTTGTGTTTTTATCAAAAAGGTAATTTGAAACAGTTTATCTGGCGGCTACGTTAGTGAATGGCAGTTTTTTTTTACATAACTTTTTTCTTTTTGACAAGAATAGACGGGCACTGATTAACAACATCGGGTTAGCGCCGCACTGATGCAATAATCAAACGGCGTAACGTTAAATCCATTTGTTACCTCGCATTCTTCATTCGCCGTTTTTTCTCGACGATAAAGCATTTTTTTAAAAAGACATTCAAAGGTTTAATTAACCCTTTGAAAAGAAACCAAACCGCTTAAGAAATTATGGTGTGAAATATTGAGATTTATCGCTTACAAGCGATTCTACATTCTATCGTGCGTAATGAGCAATGAACTTACTCAGTTATATATTTCCAGTTCGGTGCCCGTTCCAAGATAGAACTGGACTACTGGTGGGCGGAGCCAACGCCGCCCCTCCCACAACCCCTACTAAAGTCCAAGATGGCGGACGACAAGCCGCCCGAGCGGGACAAAGCTATCGACAGGAGGGAGAAGGCGAACCGCACGCCCGACAAGGACAGCGGGGTGGAAGAGGACAGGGAGAGGCGAGAGAGCGACACGGATATATTCTCGCCGAAGAACACGTTCAGCCAGGACAGTAATGATGGGATGTCCGGGGATGAGCGGAAATGTGGGTACCGTGCTTGGTTATATACTTGTTTCTATTTTGTCTGTTACTTTCAGCGTTATTAATTATTGAAAACTAGATTTGAATAAAGTAAGTACGAAAACAATAGTAATCAAAGATCGACTTGTCAATTTAAATAATAGTACAGAGGTATAGTTGTCTTCTACGTTAGTTTGCAACGTGTTGCAGAAGGCAGTGTCTTTCTCTAATATTATGGCTTATAGTTAAATAATTATATAAATCCAAATAAAATAATTTATTAACATACTTAAAACTTGAATGATAAAATTTTGAAATGTGTATTGTCTAATGTGTCGGTAATTGTATCCAGGTGAGCAACTGGCGTCCCCGGACCACAAGTCGTCGGGCACCCTGAAGCTGGTCAGCAAGCTCATCAACCGGCCCGTGTCGGCCCCCCCGCCCAGTGGGTTCTCTCTGCTCGGCGACAGGTATTCTACTGTTCCGACGTGTTTGCCTTCATTGTCCGTTGTTTAGCAGAGTGCAAAACGAGATGCTTTCTTTCCTTCTCTTTTTCCTCACTTTCTTGGCCGGCAACGCATCATTGATGCCTTTAGTGTTACTGATGTCCATGGGCGACGATAGCCACTTACCATCAGATCGTCAGCTCGTTTTCCAGCTATTTCCGTAAAAAGCTGGGAATTTGGACTAGGACACGAATATGATTAAAATGCTTTGCATTATAGTAGTTCCATGAAGTGTCAAATTGACGCTTTTAGTGATTATTATATTAAATAAGTACCTCTTAAGTCCTTGATACATTGCTTGCCCTGAAAACTAAGAAATATGCCAGTAATCCGTTAAGTCAGTGACTTTCCTTCACTAATAAATAGAAAGACGAAACGAAAATATCTGGCTTGCTTTCTATAAAAGAGAGAGAGAGACAGAGAAACATGCGCCGACTTGTAATGACACCGCACGAGATGTAACGACGGCAAAAAGTGTCGTTACAACTTTTTCATCTTAATTTTTTCCGTCTAGCCCCCTTTCGCAACGCGCGATAAGGAACTTCCAATAATATAGTTGGTCTGTGTAGACTGAAGCGCCTGCTCGCGCTGGCGGGCAACGCGCACGTGGGCGCGCTGGCGCCGGCCGCGCGCTGCGCCTGCGGGCACGTGTGCGCGCCCAGGAACCACGGACACGCGCTCAAGGTATGCGCATTGCGCGGACTGGGTCACCTAGTTTTTTTTTACACAAATAAGTTAATGCTTGACCACAATCCCACCAGATGGTAAGTGGAGATGTGTTAAGTATCCTATGTTTTATTCCAGATTATGATACACCTGTGTGCTTAATTTCATGAAATTTCGTTCGTCAGTTTTTGCTTGGAAGAGTAACAAACCAACATAGAAACTTTCACATTTATAATATTACTTGAACTAAAATGTACCATCTAAAGACTTGATTTAATGAAAGTAGCAGTCGAGAAACCACATAAAATACGAGGCAACATAATAGTGTTGCCCTATCGTCTTTGTAATGTTTATTAAAACGTGACGTGTTCCCACGTATGGTATATCGGACGCACAGAGCACCACATGTGGTGCGGTGCCCGCGGTCAAGTAGTGACAGTACGGAGCGGCAGTGGTGGTATGTGTTCCAGAAGCAGCAGAGCGGCAAGAGCGCGGGCGAGCCGGCGGCCGTCTTCCGGCATCCCACGCCCATCGCGCCGCGACCCGATACCGAGGTCAGTAATCAGTATAAATATCTTGGATAAATATCCGGATCGTGAGTGATGGAACTGTTAATTTTTGCAATGGTATTAGTCGCTTAAAACGTACGGTTTTAAGAAAAAATAGGATTAATGTTGTTGTTTAGTTTTGTCCTGTTTATCTGGTCTGCTGGTGACAAAATGAGTTGACTTGATTACTGGTTTTAAATAAAAAGTGATCATATTAAACTTTGAAAAAAAATTTTTAGATATTTTTTGTCAACCTTATCCGGCGACATACAGCGGTTGTGACTTCACAATATGACGTAGTCATTCTTTTTCAGAGTTCAATGACATAATATCTTACTAGTTTGGAATAACGTATTATTACGTATAGACGACGGTGACAGTGTCGTGTGTCCCCCAGGGTGCACGCACGGTCAGCCTGGAGGGCCTGCCGCGCTGGCGGCGCGGGCGGCCGCGCGTGGCGGACCGGCCGCAGCTGAGCGACCGGCGCGTCGTGGTGCAGCGCCTGCTGCCGCTGCTGCCCGAGCAGCCGCCGCCGGGCGCCAACAGTATGTACACCGACACACTGATAGACACACGCACGCACACTTTACACGCATATACGCACGTATACGCACGGACGTACATGCCGTTAAGGCTACTGCCGCTACTGCCCGACTACCGCCGCCAGGGGCTCGTAGTGAGACCGCAGACACGCACACGCACGCACACACACACATGGGGACGCGTGCACGTGCGTATGTGCCTGTCCTCAAATACACATGTGCGTGTACATACGCATGTGCTCGCACAATCACACGTACGGATGTACTGTACACGACCCTATATATACACGTATGCATACACAGAGATACGTAAATAGGTTTATTTTTATTTAATTAGTTGCAACTTGATTTTATAACCCTAAAACTAGCGTGAAATGCACTGCACAAAGTTGCAGGCAGAATGGTGATATTTTTATGAAACATGCCGACAAAAGAGCAATCGAGCTACCTGATGCTAAATCGAGATAACATCCGTGGCCGTCGGCCTTGTGTGTCCTCCAAAGCACAGTGGAATAATATCGCAATAAATATAGATAAATCTGATAATTTCAGACCTTATTCCGGTGAAGATAGTGTCGAATTCCCCGCGCACTTTGCCCCGGATCCTGCCGAAGCCCCCGCCCAACACCAATGCCAAGTGAGTACAGCTGCTCTGACAATAAACATCTCAACAACAATGTGAATATTACTGAATGCCTGACCAAAGTGTGAATCATCATGACGGGGAAACCTATTAATATATTTTTTTGTGTTATAGTCTGTCCTGCTTCTACGTGCTGAGCGACTCGCTCGCCAACAACACCACCGGGGAAGTCCCTGACCAAGGTAAGAAAGAAAGAAAGAAAAATTTATTCGGACACTGGCATTGCAACAACGTACGTTATATTTACAAACAACACAACAACAACGTAACAAGGTACGGTATATTTTATATACAGGGTGTCCCGTAAGTAGCGGATCAACCGAAGGTGGCAGATAGCTTGAAGATTAACCTATCATATGTCAGAAAATTACCTCAGTAAAAGTGTCACCGTTTTCGAGATATTGACCATTTTTTTAAATTTAGAAAATTCGGCTCCTTTACCCTACTTTTTCCTGTTGAGTCCACAAATGAGCAGATATTTTGATAATTTTTTTTCCTAAAGCTCTCAGATAGTTGCTTTATAATTATCAGTATGTAATATTGTTGAAATTATTAGGGAACGCTGAGAAAATAGCGTCTACTTTGGATATTTTTGTTTTTGATTTTCTTCGAAACAACTTTGATGCGAGGTGGTTGAAAAAAAATGTACTGGGCAAGTATGCCCCGGTATATTAAAAACTTGTCTGTTTAATGCAGATTTTGAAAAGGTACAATACAGGCTACTTTGATAGGGAAAATTTTCAAGTAAACGCCATTTCAGTGTCAAAGTGGTGAATTTTAATCAAAAGTTATTTTATTGTTTACTGTTATGGGATGAAGTTTTTCAATGGTTTTTGCTTAATATTACGTTACCTTAAATTATTGCACTAATAAATATTTAAAATAATAATTATTTTGCGATATTTAACCCTTTAAAAGAAATTTCAAATTATCTAAGAATTACTTGAAAAATATTGTTTCTTCAAAAAATAATGCTATTACTTACTGTTGCTATACTGGATGATCAGCAAACCTTGTCAATTATTACTTTAAGATTATTTTTGTATGAATATTCAACAAAAAAAATGAATGAGAAAAAATGTAAGTTAAATAAATAATAAATAAATAACGCTTCACACTCATAGCCCCACACTAGGATTCCCTGTGTCGTGGGTGCCATGGACAACACACAATATAGACAAGGACATTCACACCCAGACCGAGAACAGAAATTCAAATTCATCATCTAAACCTCCGCCTCGCTGGGAATCGAACCCAGGACCCTCGCTGCGGCGATCCGGCATGGTAACCATTGCGCCACACGGGTCGTCAAATATTTATGTTTATTTATTTTATCATACAAAAATAATCTTAAAGTAATAATTGACAAGGTTTGCTGATCATCTAGTATTAAAAACAATAAATAATAGCATTATTTTTTGAAGAAACAATATTTGTCAAGTAATTCTTAGGTAATTTGAAATTTCTTTTAAAGGTTTAAATATCACAAAATAATTATAATTTTAAATATTTATTAGAGCAATAATTTAACGTAACGTGATATTAAGCAAAAACCATTGAAAAACTTCATCCCATAACAGTAAACAATAAAATAACTTTGGATTCAAATTCACCCCTTTGACACTGAAATGGCTTTTACTTGAAAATTTTCCCTATCAAAGTAGCCTGTATTGTACCTTTTTAAAATCTGCATTAAACAGACAAGTTTTTAAAATACCGGGGCATACTTGCCCAGTACATTTTTTTTCAACCACCTCGCATCAAAGTTGTGTCGAAGAAAATCAAAAACAAAAATATCCAAAGTAGACGCTATTTTCTCAGCGTTCCCTAATAATTTCAACAATATTACATACTGATAATTATAAAGCAACTATCTGAGAGCTATAGGAAAAAAATATATCAAAATATCTGCTCATTTGTGGACTCGACAGGAAAAAGTAGGGTGAAGGAGCCGAATTTTCTAAATTTTAAAAAATTGTCAATAACTCGAAAACGGTGACACTTTTACTAAGGTAATTTTTTGACATATGATAGGTCAACCTTCAAGCTATCTTCCACTTTCGGTTGATCCGCTACTTACGGGACACCCTGTATATAACACGTAAGTCTAATGATCGCATTGTAATGCAGCTTAAATTTCGTTCGTTCTGCAAGTTATATTAACATAATGATTTTCGTTATCATTAAAGGACAAAACATTTTTGAAGTGAAACTGCTACATCGGTCTGGTGTTATTACGTCTCCACTACATCAACAATAAACTGGAACATTTTCTTGAAATGGTTTTCTGTCGGCTGTATGAATTTACAATAACAGTGTTAAAGTTGAAGGTAAAGTTACAACGCTATGTCGTAAAGAAGTACGTAAGTGCGATAATGTAGCGTACACTTCTGTCTTTACTTTGGTCTATATATATGAAATGTGAAACGTAACACGAAAACCAACAAATAGATTTATGAAACTTATTAACTAGGCAAAGTATGGCGTTGTCACATAAATTACAAAATAATATATCTGACGAACATCGTTGCTTTTAGAAGAAATGAGGGAAGAAGAAGAAGACGAGCATTCGGCGGACGAAGTGCCAGAGACCAAGATAGACATCTCCGCGACAACTGTGGCTCACCCGCCGACCTACAAGCAGGAATCGAACTCTGACCTCGGCGTTCTCAACCCCAAGGCTGAGCAGTCGGATATTGCCAGTAAGATATAATGTTATAATTTGGGAACACTTACGCCCCAACTCAGAGTCATTAACGGTTACTTAAATAGCCCCTTAGTACAGAATTTGTATGGTGATTATTTACTAAGGAGCAATTAAAGTAACCGTTAGTGACTCTGAGTTGGGGCGTTAATATTTTACTGTAACAGGATTAACGGGACGTGTCGGTTGCAGCTTCAGAGATATAAATAACATAGGTTCCGACTTTTTTTGTTCAGCAATGCATCAGTGCCATTGATGTGACTTAAAACGTCATCATGAAAATTGATGGTCCTTCGAGCTGGACATGAATTTAATTTGGAATTGAAATTATGTGTGTTATTTCTGTGTCGTTAATACAATATCTGACATCCCTCATTCTTATCAATATTCCTCAGGGGGTTTCAAATTCAAATTGATTCAAAAAGAAAATTGAGACTTTATTTTTTCTCACGACGTATGTAGTGCCATCTATTAATAGTTTAGTCAAAAAGTTCAAAAACGTGTTTAGTAGAAATAAAGCTCCTAAAAATATGTGCGATAGCTCATTCGATTCGGAATGACGTCTAGAAAAATGTGTTTTAAGGGTTTAATAGCACATAAAAATGTCAGTCCTTTACTTTTCGGGGGGGGGGGGTTGAACCCCCGAAACCCCCCCCCCCCCCTGGCTACGCCCATGATTGGAGGTAATGTATGGTGGTGTGTGGTGTATGGTGTGTGACAGGCTTCCTGCCGGAGTCGCTGTCGCTGTCGCCGTCGCGGCTGCTGCACGAGGCGGAGGGCTGGCTGGAGGGCGCGGCGCACGACTTCTCGCTCTCCTCCTTCCTGCACACGCTGGACGCGCGCGCGCCCGACCACGCGGTACGCACGCACACACTGCCGTCCTCAAATTAAAGAAGAATTAAAGAATTTTTATTGGTCCAAAAAACATTACATTTATACATGTTGTTGTTGTTGTTTTTGGCCGGCAACGCGTTGGTGACGCCCCCAGTGTTACTAATGTCCATGGGTGGCGGTGATCACTTACCATCAAGTGACCCGTCTGCTCGTTTGCCTGCTAAAATCATAAAAAAACCCTTTAAGCATCAGTAATGCCTGTGTTAGGGAGTCCCGTTCTTCCATTTTGTACATCAAGATTTATTGGACTAAAAACTTAAAATAAACTTAAAACTTAAATTAAAAGGCGGTTAAGTGACAAAAACAGTTTTTGAGGTAGAACTAAAAACGCAGGATTATTTTGAAATCGTGCTAGTGATTCTCTATAAAAAATTGTTAATGTTGTCGTATTATGTCAAACTCAAAAGATATTAAATTATTAATATTAGATTATAATAAATAATATTAGATTTAATAACTGGTAATTAATATTAGTTAAGATATTTTTGAACTTTAATATTAATAAAGTTCAAAAAAATATCAAAAAATGTTAATAAAGTAAGAAATTATCAGATGACATTTAGCCGCCTTATAGCTTGAGGACAGCAACACTGAGCACACACATACACACAGTCATGTTGCGTAGTTACGTCCGCGCTCATACAGATGTTATGTTGCGGACCGATCACTTTGCTTTATACATATAAAAATTGGTTTCTTTGCTTTGTCGATATTTTAGTACATCTCTAGTGTCACTGAGTTAGTGAGTTGCCAAACAACACAACTTGCGTATTATCTTGTGAGGAGCAGACGGACATACGGTCAAGACGAAACTGTTGGGGTTTCTTTTCTTACTACGAAACCCTAAAAATGAATCGATGTACGATCTCTAGTTCTCTACTAATGTACTCGTCGTGTTTGTTCCTACATATAATTATATATAATCTAAATTTTAGTAACAAAAAATAACCGACTTCAAAATTACTCAAAAACTAATTGTCAGATCTCCTTCAAAATTTGGGACCACATGACAAGCACCTGCTTTCGATCAAAAAAAGAATCATCGAAATCGGTTCACCCAGTTGAAAGTTCTGAGGCAACAAACATAAAAAAAATACAGTCGAACTAGCTGACCGGACAGACTTCGTTCTGTCAAATTTTTTTTTTGAGATGTAAGCCATCCTATCTTTCAAGTTGGATCAAGCTGCACACGGTGTGCAAATTTGATTAAAATCGGTTAAGTAGTTTAGGAGTCCATCGCGGACAAACAACGTGACACGTAATTTATATATATTAAGATGGAGAACCTCCTCCTTTTTTGAAGTCGGTTAAAAAGTTCATAATATAAGATGCTAAGTACGTTCAATTGTGATCAATGTTGTGTGGTGTCAGGTGGAGTCGCAGCTGCAGTCGCTGATGGCGGAGTCCAGCGTGGACTACGTGGCCAAGTTCGCGGACCTGGCCGCGGAGGTCACCGACGAACAGGACCCGTTGGCCTAACACAGATTATATACACCCTGTTTGATATCCCGCTTTGGTTCTCCAACCAGATTCATGTTGGTGATAGTGAATTGACAGGCCATGTCATGATAAAATTAAAGGGATATTAATTAAAAGGATATTGCAGGTCTACTTCAAGTGATTAAGTACTCTGTGGTAAAACGTAGTGATTAAGTACTCTGTGGTCTACTTCTATACTCCATGGCAGGAAGATACGGTGTCGTTGCCGCTGGTATTGACAATCACTCGGATGCAGTTGAAAGTTGGTTCTACAGTAGATCTAATAAAGTATTTACAAGTTCTTATAAGACCATTTTAGGTAGTTTTTGTGTAAGATATGCCTCTTGGCTTTGTTCGTAAGAATAGGTATCATCACAATTCATAATTATTATTAGTATCAAAAGAAATAGGTAGGTATCAGTTTTGTACAATAATGGTAAAATCATTGAATGTGTTTGATGGTGTGTATAGGAACTACTATGTAATCAATCCTATAAAATTTGATATTGTACCTTAATCAGTTGTATTTTATTTAGAAATAAGAAAAGTTAGTTATACATGTATTTATTGAAATAAAACAAATACATTTTATATAGTTTATTTTTAAAAGTATCCTTTTAAAAGCCCTTATGATTTACCGCTCAGCTTTATTCCAATGGTAAGTACGCAAAGCAGTGAGGTATATTTACCCGTATGTATGGTGTAATGGTTGCCATGCCGGACCGCCGCGCCAAGGGCCCTGGGTCTGGGTTTGATTCCCAGCAAAATGGAATAGAGTTTGAATTTCTGTTCCCGGTCTAGGTGCTAGTGTGTTTTGCATGGCACTCACGAGACGAGGAATTCTAGTGTGGGGTTATGAATGTGTAGTTTTTTTACCTGCTTAGCTAACGACTAAACTTTTATGTACATTGTACACAGTGGCGCAGCATGGGCTTCCGCCGCCCGGGGCTGACCGAAAATTTGCCGCCCAAAGTGATCTTTGTCGCCCCCATATTATTTATAATAATTTTTTTTTATAATCAAAAATGCACTTTTCTTGTTTTTTTCATAGCACAATTTACATTAAAATTTAAATAAAATTAATTTAAATGTATATTTTTTTCTTTAAAAATCGAGTGGCTTGCCGCCCCTTCATGTGCCGCCCGGGCCAGCCCCCCCCCCCCCCCCCCCCCACGCTACGCTGCTGATTGTACATTGTATAGCAATTTATACAATCATGTCAGTTGTTATAATAGTTGGATGCTTTAAGTTCTATAGTTTGCAGGTACTAATGATTCCGTATCATCAAACAAAATAGTATTTGTATATATCGACTATTATTATATCTAGGTAAAAAAGGGGGTGGCTTACGAATTTTCACTGAGTCCACATTCTTAAATACCGGTATAAATCACAGACGTATAAATAGACCACATTATAAAGGTACCCACTGACGATACGTCCATCAATCCAAATGGAGTGGTAGTCTTCCAAAATCGTTCCGTGAATGGTAAAATAATATTCCATTTGGATGGACGTCGTCCAGCTCTGGATTTCCAAACGGATTGAAATCCACGCATCCAGTCTAAATGGACGTCGTCTGCGGCCGACTGTGAATGTAAAAAACGTGCGCCATGCCATATGGAAGCAGTCCGATTTGTCAGTGAATGGGCAAATCGGCGTCCATTTTCTTGTGTTTATTGTCTCAGTTTATGTTTTGGTGTCGTTGGTGGTACTTGGTACATGTGCTGGATCTGTCATTTGTATCTAACAAACAAACTTCTCTGTACCTATCTATTGGATTATATTATTATTATGCCTACGTCTACGCCTCACATGAGGACATAAGGATTGCCTCATATTAGCATCTTGTTTTTTATTAATGGTGTCACAAGTTCCAGTAATTTGTAATACGTCTGTTCGTCCATTCTCAAGTAGTTTCTCCAATCAATGGGCTCTAAAGATAATTATAATAAATAAATAAAGCTTCACACTCATCGCCCCACACTAGGATTCCCTGTGTCGTGGGTGCCATGGACAACACACTAGACAAGGACATTCACACCTAGACCGAGAACAGAAATTCAAACTTCTTTCCGCCTCGCTGGGAATCGAACCCAGGACCCTTGGTGCGGCGATCCGGCATGGTAACCATTGCGCCACACGGGTCGTCAAATTCAAATTAGTCAAATTCCGACAATAAGTTGGTATGCGTAAATGTATTTCTTTGTTTCAACCAACCCTTCATCCACTTCTTCTTAAGTTTTTTTTTTAAATACACACTGCTGTTGCCACGACTGCAAAGATCGAAGTGATGCCATGCGTCCAAACGGATGTATAGTCAATGGTACCTTATCAGGATACATTTTCATTTGGAGTGCATCCATTTGGAAGTCTACCAAAGGGACTTATCGTCAGTGGGTACCTTTAGTAGTTTTTTTATGCTAATCTGTAGTTTGTGAACATTATTTATCTATAGTTAATAGTATCAGGCGTTACTTTGCGGAAATCCATTGTTATTAAGTTAGTATTAGTCTACTTTGCAACAATCCGCGTTTAACATGTATGATGGTATATACTTTAAAACATGCGTGGCACCTCCCTCCCTCCCACAACGGAAACATGCACTACAATAATTAAACGTATATACCAACATACATACCAGCACCAACACGTGTTTCGCCCCGAAACGGAGCATCATCAGGGTAAGTTGACTCTACGATGGTTAGTCGGAAAGTGAGCATCGTTCACTGAGCGTGGCGTATTTATACCCAACTCGCCCACTGATTATCTAACCGCTCATTTATACGCGCGTCTCGCGGATCGTCTCGCAGCGCGTCCGTAAGCCACGCCCCCTACGCGCGCGAGCGCTATCTAGTGTTTACACGCTCGCTGCGTTCAGATGCGTTCGAACGTTCAAGGATGGAGCACGTTGACGTAATACATCGGCATTCAGTCAGTGAAACCTTTCTACCATGATTTATAGGCAAAATACTCAATGTAGATTGTACTATGGGTAGATTTCTGTACAATTAGGCTTTTTAAAATAAAAAAGCTATTGGTATTCATTACAAACAAAACATCAAAATTTTCTTCTTTATAATAATATTACTTTGAATATACGAGGTTTTGTTACTAGTAGTTTTAGGTTATTATTATTATTATTAACATTCAGTATTAACGTTCAGTATCATATTTTTATTTTGAAAAATACGAATCCAATAGAACACGTACGTATGGCGCTAGTAGCCGTTGTAGAATGAAGCGCGCGCCGCGCGCGTGTGAACACCGCGCGATCTCTCGCGCGAGCCCCTTTGGCGCGCGCCCAAAAAACCGCTCCCGACGCGAGCCCTGCGAGCCACGAGACGCGCCGCGGTCTGGTCCGCGAGCTCCCTGTTCACACGCGCGCGTACGAGCGCGTCTCGCAGATCGTCTCGTGGCTCGCGCGCGCATCTAAACGGGCCATAATGATGTTGTAATGGCCCGTTTAGATGCGCGCGCGAGCCACGAGACGATCCGCGAGACGCGCTCGTACGCGCGCGTGTGAACAGGGAGCTCGTGGACCAGACCGCGGCGCGTCTCGTGGCTCGCAGGGCTCGCGTCGGGAGCGGTTTTTTGGGCGCGCGCCAAAGGGGCTCGCGCGAGAGCTCGCGCGGTGTTCACACGCGCGCGGCGCGCGCTTCATTCGACAACGGCTACCAGCGCCATACGTACGTGTTTTATTGGATTCGTATTTTTCAAAATAAAAATATGATACTGAACGTTAATACTGAATGGTAATAATAATAATAACCTAAAACTATTAGTAACAAAACCTCGTATATTCAAAGTAATATTATTATAAAGAAGAAAATTTTGATGTTTTGTTTGTAATGAATACCAATAGCTTTTTTATTTTAAAAAACCTAATTGTACAGAAATCTACCCAGAGTACAATCTAAATTGATTATTTTGCCTATAAATCATGGTAGAAAGGTTTCACTGACTGGATGCCGATGTATTACGTCAACGTGCTTCATCCTTGAACGTTCGAACGCATCTGAACGCAGCGAGCGTGTGAACACTAGATAGGGCTCGCGCGCGTAGGGGGCGTGGCTTACGTACGCGCTACGAGACGATCCGCGAGACGCGCGTATAAATGAGCGGTAATAATTAGTAATTAATTAATTATTCAATCAATTAATCAATCGATTAATTAATTAATCAATCAATTAGTGATTCACGCCGGCAGGAACCGGGTCTGACGTAATCTGGTGATGTGTACTGTTGAAAATCCTCAGTAAAGGCGAGTTGGATACATTTATTTGTTCATTCAGCAGTGTAAAACTTGGATTATTATTATGTTTTATTATTTCTAACTGCTCTAGTATACTTAATTTAAAACCCTTATCAGATTTATGTAATATATTATATGTATGGTTACTAGTTAAACTGTGACCTGATTCTATTAGATGTTTAGCGAAATTAGACTTATCCGCGTGACCATTCCTGTACGCGGCCATATGTTCCCGGTAACGTGTGTCAAAATTTCTACCAGTTTGACCCACGTACACGCCATTACAATCAGAACAAACAATTTTGTAGACACCAGATTGTTCATGTTTACCTCTTTTATCTTTACCGTTTGTTATAGATTGCAAGGAATTGTTTGTTCTGAATGCAACGAAGATGTTGTTACGACGGAGCGTTTTTGCGATTCGCTCTGAAATTGGACCAAGGTAGGTTAAACTAGAACGATATTTATTTGGTGTTATGTCGTTGGGAGCCGCGTACAAGAGATCACGCACCATTAAGCCTCTCCTCTTATGGATGAGAGTATCCACCATCTCCCTACCATACCCATTGGCAACAGCAATGTGATAGATGGTATTTAATTCTTTTTGATAGTTCTGAGGTGATAATGGAACACACATTAATCTGTTAACATAGCAGTGAAATGCTGCCATTTTATGTTGCCATGGGTGGCAGGAAGATGCCGGAATGACCGCATCCGTATATGTTGGTTTGCGGAAAATTCCAAAGTCATGTCTCAAAGTCAATTTTCCGCAAACCAACATATACGGATGCGGTCATTCCGGCATCTTCCTGCCACCCATGGCAACATAAAATGGCAGCATTTCACTGTGTTATGTTCAACGAACCACGCGTATTATTATTTATAATAAATCAATATTATAAGTATTATAATATTCACTGTAAGTACGCACAACACTATAGAGACACAACCGTCAGCCCCGAGATCTCCACATAGACTGACTCTCTTGTACCGAGTTAGGTTAATACAATAATCGAATGGATGATCGAATGACTAGTTCATTCGATCATCAAGCGGGGCGTCACCTAGCGACACCACCGCACAACTCTATACATAACATCTCTTCCCTTTTTTTAATTTATTTTGTTCATAATACATGTGACTATAATTATATGTAATTAATTTATTAATTTATTGGCACAATTGAGCAAACATATAGTAGAACTAATTTTGACATATTTAAACAATATACAGCTTTATAATTTATTTTCCAACGTTCCAAATTCCGTTGCTTTTGTTTTTATAATATTATGTACAATATTCTTCCTGGGTCTTGTGCCAGTTATATTAATCCTTATATTGATGTTACTCCGCTGGAAATCCTGAAACTCATTTTCATTTATTAGATACTTTCAAATACCTGAATGTAGTGTTCCCCAATCATATTATCATCTTTTTTTTTTAGTAGTAGTAAGAAGTTAATAATAAAAGTTAACAATAAACAGCTGCTTTGGTTGAGAGCTTAATAGATACTGTTTAAGGATATTTTATGTAAAAAGGTTTTGACCAGGGACTAATGCACATATGTGTCAGTGATCTACACATCGTCTAGACATCTAGTCTTCTTAGATCCATACACAGCTCCACGCTCAACCGCCGGCTGTATGACAAACTTATCTTCTTGTACCCGCATTAAATATCGTATAAATTGTTTCAAAAAATTGTGTAACTTAGTGTTCGTGAATTTCTCGGTTTGACTATATTGTTATAAAAAAAGAAATAACATCAAATTCAAGTGTTGTGATAATTATGTGAAACTTTGGATTAATGCTTTGCTGTAAGTAAATTTGTAATTTAGACATAGTTCTCATGTAAGTGAATTGTAAAATTCTTAATGAGAATAAAGTTTCTTTAACCTCATCTAATGATAATAATATCATCGTCAACTACATGTTTTCACATTAGAAAACACTCTTAAACTGCTCGAAATCTGTAACATAGAAAGATATTAGTTTACGAAGTAAGATCGCCTGTTTAGAACGTCTAGTGATATAAGGCATGTAGATGAAAAGTGGAAGATCATCTGCTCGATGGAAACATGCTGTTAGGTCTGCCACAGGATGTTCCATAGTAAAGTTTTCACATATTGTCACAAGTCCATACCTGGAAACACATCGTCACTGCTGCTGTTACCAAGGATGTGTACCATCATCGAGACGCCACATCCACAGGTGCTAAGCGGGAAACGATGCGCAATGGAGGACAAACAGCCAGGAGACTGACAGTTTTTTATTGAAATTTATCTAATTAATAAGATTTTTTTTTTTTTTTTTGTTATTCTTATTTTGATCCATTAACATGGTATGTTTTCATAGCGTACAGAAATGTACAGTAATTACACCGAGTTGCTTTTGGAGTGAACCTGGTGGAATCCTGATGCTAACCTAGTCTGTTATTTATTATATTTTACTTAACGGTTATTGGTCAGGAACTTAAACGGGCTTTTAAATCAAAACACAGTCTAGATCTCTATCCCACTTGATGTTCGGTTAATCTGTTTTCGTAGATGGTGAAATTTCAAATCATAATGTTGATAAATAACTAAGGTAATTTTACCCATAATATAAACGGCTAATTATTGTACCTTGTCGACATTTTCGTTTCGAATGGCTGAGTAAATTAATCTGTTGACCACCCAGCATTATCATACTGGTCCACACAAAATGGCTGAAGGTATATTTATCCCAATACCCATATAAATTATCAATTCACCAAACTTAATTACTCTGCTTATAATTTTTTTTTTTTTTTTTTTTTTTTTTTGCTTGTTTACTTGATTACCTTGTGAGATTCAACGCCACTTCATTCACTTCAGCGTCCGTCATCCTGTCCGCTGGGATATTTTAATGTTTTGTTAAAATATCTCGTTAGTACCAGCACCAACTGACGTTGTCATATCAGTGCAATAACCAGGAGAGAGACATTACTATTACTTTAAACTTTGTTAAACAGTTGGCTTTTGTCATATTTTAATATTTTCGAAATGCTGTTTTAGCATTAGTTATTTTGTACCTATGCTATGAGTAATGTTGGAGTGCAATAAAGTTATAATTTTCCTTATTTTTGTTTTATTTTAAAAAACAAACTAATCAAAATATTCATTCGATATAATTTGTCTCATTATGATGTTGTTCCAAATGCTGTGAGCATTACACTATTAATTTGGCACTGTTTAGTTTGACATTGATTTCGAAAGTAGTGGGATCCTATAAAGATCTCTTTTATGATAGGTCACAGGTACTGTTGAACACTTCAGTGTCAATTCCTTTTTATTGTCCCTTATTTCTTAGCCTCATGTCACTTTTTCACCATTGGCCTTTACCATAAGGTGGGAACCAACTATGTATTTATTTCCTGTGATGTTACTGTCACACCAGTTGCATGTAGTTACAGGAAACAGATACTATCTTTCAGCACATTTTTTTGTCACTTTGTTAAAACTAGCAAATATAGTTTTAAATACACTCTTTAAAAGTAAATAGATCTTGAACTGTCAAGTGAATTAACTCGTGTGAATTTTGGATTTAATTTTTTTTTCCCCAATAATTCCCACCAACAGATCTTCAAGCAGTTTTAACATGAAGATGATTGTGAAATAGCTTCGAACAAATCGACACTTTTTTTTTTGGTCTTAATTAAAATTAAGATACTTGCTAGTTATAACAGGAACATATTACATCGCATCTTTAGGAAGCGAATTGACGCTTTGTTCGAATTATTCGAATTATTGCGTGTTTCTACATGTCTTGCTGATGTTGTTCAGTGACTGGGCATTAATGAAGTTTAGGGCACTTGTTTTCAACCGGAGTTAAATTATAACATACATATGTACTTTCTTCGAATATTCCTCTTTGAAAATACGTGTCTTCGAATAATCGAAGTAGTACATTATATAACGTATATATATAATTATGTCATGTGATGTGTATGATGTAATTTGTTAATTTCTTGGTGCTTGACCTTTTATGCCGTGCATTTTGCCAGGCTTCAAACATTATATCATTTTGTAGCAGAAGTAGGTATCTGTGCATCACCAGAATACTTATTCCTTTAGTTAAATGTTTATGAGAATAACTTCTATTTTAAGGATATTTACAATAGCGTAGTCATGGTTTGGTGTGGAATAACAACAAATGATAATTATCTTTGATTCCACTGATAGGCATTTTATGCATACCCTCCCTTTTTCAGTGAGTAAAATAGGTCGAGGGCAATATAGACGAAATATTGTGATATATTAACTTGTAAGTTTGCACTCTTGCGCAATGATGTGCTCTATAATTTTGTTTATCTCAATTACAATTAAATGGCGTGTATATTATTATTTGTAAAAGCCATTAGAATATATTATGGTATTTTTATGATGCACAATGTACTGATTTGGATAGACCTCTTGTCTCCAAGATTATATTATTATTATCTATAATTTGTTATAATAGGCCCTACTTTATGACACATTAAAAGTATATTATAATAATTTGCAATTACTGATTACCAAATATGTTATTCGGGTGAATATAATTCTAGTGTAACGCAAATAACACCAAAATAATATGGATAACTCACTTTTTATCTTAATATTCCTTTGTTTTCCTAGACTAATGCATACAGGTATATTTTGCTGTTCAAAATCTAGTAGGCATTATTTAAAATATTTTTGTGTACGTTCTATACACGTGCAATGAATAATATTATCTTTGTTCTTATAAAAGTGTATTTCAGACGTAATAAAAATTTAATCTGAATATGAACATTTAACATGAACCTTACATCCAAGCAATAATTATATTTGTTTTGGTATGCATTACTCGGGAAGCAATAATTAGAAAATGTATTATTTTTGTAATAATTATTTTATTATCGTTTTATTACCAGTAAATAATTGCAACAATTTACACTTTTTAGCCATTGAGGTATAAGTATACATAGAGAAGACATCTCAAACAAAATGTGTGTCCCCGCCGGGAGGTTCTATTTTCAAAATTGAGCCCCTGTTCTCCTTTCAAAATCGAACGAATCCATTGGACATTGAAGCCGCGCGGCGTCAATTCATTGGAACATACATTGTGTTCGCGGTGTCCGTTCCATACGCTAGTAATAATACTTCAATGTTTTTAGCCTTAATTGTTTGCTGTGAACCTGATAAAAGTTGGAGTATTACATTGTAATAATGAACGCTGTAGAAGTTTAGATTTTTTTATAAAAATATTCTAGGTACTTACATGCTTGTGGCCCGTATCTGCGCGATCACATAATCACGCACGTTCACACGCTAATATTATTATTTTTATTTATTTTTATTTATTTACTAAACTTGTACGTAATAACGTACATGTTTAGTCAAGACAATAAATAAACCCAAAGAGCGGGAGGGGTTCGTATTGAGGTAGTATACTGATAATGATGTAGTATTGTTACTTTATATATTTTCCTACACACATTTTGCACTTACAACCCATACAAGGGTGATGAGTCGTTTGTCATCATAACTTAATTGTCAATTTAATGATCAAAATATAGGTACCTGGTTACGGTGCTTTGTAACAATTATTATTATTGTATTGTATGCGTGCAAAATAAAGGATTCGTTTTATTTCTTTACACTTTTGCACAGGCATTCCTATTATAATTTTAATCCTATTTGCTGGTAATAGGTATAGGTAGGTGTACTATTATCCGCTACAATATTACTAGCATATTACATTAATTTATTATTTTGTATCTAGGTCTCCAATGCTATCAATTTTACGACGTAACAGCTTTACGATAACAGTAGCACTCATGTTGGTGTAAGTATATTGTTTTACCTTGTTGTTGTATATGTAAAACTTTTACTTTTGTAGTTTTGATTGCGATGTTAAGTACATCGTGGGACTAAAACTATTGACTTGTTTTCTACAAAATATCATAGTATTTCATAGCAAGTAGGTACTCGTTTTGTAGTTTTGATTGCGATGTTAAGTACATCGTGGGACTAAAACTATTGACTTGTTTTCTACAAAATATCACAGTATTTCATAGCAAGTAGGTACTCGTTTTGTAGTTTTGATTGCGATGTTAAGTACATCGTGGGACTAAAACTATTGACTTGTTTTCTACAAAATATCACAGTATTTCATAGCAAGTAGGTACTCGTTTTGTAGTTTTGATTGCGATGTTAAGTACATCGTGGGACTAAAACTATTGACTTGTTTTCTACAAAATATCACAGTATTTCATAGCAAGTAGGTACGTTGTAGTTAGTTATTTATGTACTACACCTATGTAGGTAGGTACTCATGATTTACTAACAATTGTTAGCAAACAAATTGTTAACAAACAAAATTTTGTTTGTTACGTTGGAGTGTTTTACTCGCTTAAGTATGTATTCTACTTATTTGAACGTAGACTCCAGTGTTAGTTCAATGGTAGTGCATAGATCTGGTTAACAGCTTATTGTAATTCCTTATTTAAGGTTATACAATTTATATGAAGGGTAATATCGTTTGGTACTAGACAAGTAGCAACACATCTTATGTCGATAATCCACAATTATGTTTTATGGTATGGATATAAATCATTATTGCATAGGGTAAATAATTTCCAACTTAATAATGCCCAGCGTTGTTTACTTAAATTTTCATGTATGGGTCATTTATTAATTTACTGATGTAAAGTTATAGAAATTAAGTGTTTTTATTCAAATAGTAATATAAATGGTATTTATAATAATACTTGAATAATTTGGCCGAATCCCTGTTCAGAAATGCGATTAAGGGTTATGGATTTCGTTACTATTTTATCTTTAGGGTATTACTACTTGTCTATTTTTCCCCTTTTCTGGCCAGTATCTATAGCATGGTACTTGAGGTTCGTAATGTTGTCCATTTAAGCAAATATATTTTACTTACTGCGCTTTTACTCGTCGCCAATGTTATGTTCAACGAACCACGCGTATTATTATTTATAATAAATCAATATTATAAGTATTATAATATTCACTGTAAGTACGCACAACACTATAGAGACACAACCGTCAGCCCCGAGATCTCCACATAGACTGACTCTCTTGTACCGAGTTAGGTTAATACAATAATCGAATGGATGATCGAATGACTAGTTCATTCGATCATCAAGCGGGGCGTCACCTAGCGACACCACCGCACAACTCTATACATAACACACTGCTATGTTAACAGATTAATGTGTGTTCCATTATCACCTCAGAACTATCAAAAAGAATTAAATACCATCTATCACATTGCTGTTGCCAATGGGTATGGTAGGGAGATGGTGGATACTCTCATCCATAAGAGGAGAGGCTTAATGGTGCGTGATCTCTTGTACGCGGCTCCCAACGACATAACACCAAATAAATATCGTTCTAGTTTAACCTACCTTGGTCCAATTTCAGAGCGAATCGCAAAAACGCTCCGTCGTAACAACATCTTCGTTGCATTCAGAACAAACAATTCCTTGCAATCTATAACAAACGGTAAAGATAAAAGAGGTAAACATGAACAATCTGGTGTCTACAAAATTGTTTGTTCTGATTGTAATGGCGTGTACGTGGGTCAAACTGGTAGAAATTTTGACACACGTTACCGGGAACATATGGCCGCGTACAGGAATGGTCACGCGGATAAGTCTAATTTCGCTAAACATCTAATAGAATCAGGTCACAGTTTAACTAGTAACCATACATATAATATATTACATAAATCTGATAAGGGTTTTAAATTAAGTATACTAGAGCAGTTAGAAATAATAAAACATAATAATAATCCAAGTTTTACACTGCTGAATGAACAAATAAATGTATCCAACTCGCCTTTACTGAGGATTTTCAACAGTACACATCACCAGATTACGTCAGACCCGGTTCCTGCCGGCGTGAATCACTAATTGATTGATTAATTAATTAATCGATTGATTAATTGATTGAATAATTAATTAATTACTAATTATTACAACATCATTAGATAATCAGTGGGCGAGTTGGGTATAAATACGCCACGCTCAGTGAACGATGCTCACTTTCCGACTAACCATCGTAGAGTCAACTTACCCTGATGATGCTCCGTTTCGGGGCGAAACACGTGTTGGTGCTGGTATGTATGTTGGTATATACGTTTAATTATTGTAGTGCATGTTTCCGTTGTGGGAGGGAGGGAGGTGCCACGCATGTTTTAAAGTATATACCATCATACATGTTAAACGCGGATTGTTGCAAAGTAGACTAATACTAACTTATTATTTATCTATGTCACATGAATCTCAAATGTCAAATACGTCATTCCGACGTCACCGGTACTTCACGTCACTCAAAATCATTGAAATTTGAAGTAGAACCACTTGCACTAATTGTAATCGTGTGATTTCTTATTTAATTTCGTATGAAAATACGAACATAGTAACTAAATAAGTATGTAAAAAATAAAAAAGATTAATAGATATATTTACCCCAACTCCTAAAAGTTATTTTACGAATGTACTTAATGTTATGTTGACTTATCAAACGCATCGATAAATTCTAAAATGTTCATGTTATTGTTCAGGTAAGTTTGTAATTTCTTTTATTTGTTCACATTTAAAAAGGAACCTGTAGTTTGGTATTGTATCAAAGTATAAAATACAAACAAACAGTTAATTGTGTTATTTTAATTAGACATAATAATATTACGAATTGAGGAAGACTTGGGTGATGCACTTGGGTGTTATCATGCAACTCAACAATATTCTTTTAATTCATTGAACTTGCTACTGATACGAAGAAAGCGTTAACTAAAACATCTTCACTGATATATAGACCTTTTTGAAGAATTAAACAATAAATTTAAGATGTTGTGAATGGTATCTAATGTATTCATCATTATAATTTATGTATTTTTCCAGTATATTAATAGTAGTGCCCATATTAATCGTGGGTATCATCCTGTTCGCTGCATTTGTGTTGGTCCCGTGTGCATTTATTTTTGCATCATGGTACATGCGTATCAAGGAGCGCAAGCTTCAGAGGCGGCAGCGAGACGGGGCGAACGTGGCCTTCTTCCACCCGCACTGCGCGGCGGGCGGCGGGGGCGAGAGAGTCCTCTGGGTGGCCATTAAGGCTATATTGACTCGGTAATTCACATAAATATTGTAATAACCATACACTTCAAATACTTTTTTATGTAATCGAAAATATACTTAATATAATATAGATTAAGACTTTTTTAAATTTTGATATTGTTAAATCAAAAAAGTCCTAATATTTGATAACTCTGCACCATTAGACAGATCTTTGCTCCATATACGGCTTATAAAAGTACAATATATGTATATTATGTATTCTCAATATCCTAAGTTATTACAGACCTTTCAGAAGTAAATATAATAATAGTTAGTACAAAAGATAACCTAGGATTTATACTTAGAAGTAATAATATGTAGGTATTATAGCTATACATTCTACATATTTTCTATGTAAGTACGTTATTCATATTCTTCAAGTATAATAATTGTGTTGTTCACAACACCAGTTGTATAAACAAAATATGTATTGCATATGGTATGTAATGTAATATGACACATTCTGTAGCTTTATTAGTAGGATATTCTTTGCATTATAAAACTGGCTCTGCTAGGAATTATTGAATTACAGAATGTAAATTCCATTACACTGTTACATTACATATTTCATGTTTGAGCCTTGCAATTTCATTTGCCTTTTTGCCTACGACAAAATAAATAACTTTGACTTAGAAATAAATGACTTTGACTTTGAAATAAATGACTGACTTTGAAAAAATGACTTTGACTTTGAAATAAATGACTTTGACTTTGAAATAAATGACTTTGACTTTGAAATTCCAAATCCAGTTATATATCAGAATTTGCTCTTAATCTCTATTATGTAATGATACCTTCTGTAATGCTCACGATGAACAAAGTGCTCATGTCAATCAAATGAGAATTGCAATGGGAATTTTATACTATACAGGTATCCCGATTCAAACATCTACATCTACACGGTAGAAACTGCTGAGCTGAAGACAATCCTTGACAAGGTCCAAAACCAGTTCAACGTAAAGGTGCCACCGGAAAAGGTGACCCTGGTCCGGCTCAGTTTTCCCAACCTGATAGATCCCAAGACGTACCCTTACTTCACTCTGCTCATGCAGAGCCTGGGATCCATGGTTCTGGGGATGGAGGCATTTATGAAGTTAAACCCAGGTGAGAATTATGGTACCTTTAATACTGTACTATCACTTGTATAATCTAGTTTTTTATGAAAATATGTATAAAAATTAACACACTAACACCAAAAATTATTGTGCTTTTCATTACGAAAGCTTAATTATTGGATTTCTAAATGTAGAGGAAAGTAACATTTAAAAGGTTTTTCACTACAAATTCAAATAAAATTTCCAAATAACGCATTCAGTTTGTATGTGTAAACGCAGACAAATAGAAAGCATATTCAATATTGCCCTTTATTCACTAACAGTACAGTTTAATGTTCATCAGTATAGAGAGTGAAGTGTCTTGTCTGTACATTCTAGACGTGTACATAGACACGTGTGGGCACGCGTTCACATACCCTATCTTCCGGTACCTGGCGGGCTGCCCGGTGGGCTGCTACACGCACTACCCCATCATCACGGCGGCCATGATGCGCCGCGTCAAGCACCGCATCGCCTCCTACAACAACTCCAGTGTGATCGCCCGCAACCCGCTGTTTACTTGGTGCAAGCTGCTGTACTACAAGCTGTTTGGATGGGTATGTATAGACACATATGAGTGCTTGCACACTCAGACCCCCGCAATACTGCCGTCCTAACGAAAAGTGCAATAAGTCGAGTTTTTGGGCAAATTGATTTAAGACCTTATGTAGTTATGGATATGGTTTAAAGTCAATTTGCCCAAAACTTGACTTATTGCACTCTTCGTCAGGACAGCAGAATAGGTTTCCCTGTGTCATGGATGACAAGGAAAACAAATAAGTCATCAGTATCACACCCATTTATCTGTCAATTAAATATCAGCCTCGGCTTGGTATGTACTTATCGTAATATTGTTAGATAATGTTCTAAATATCAAAAAAACTTAAAAGCCAGTGTCAAACAGATCCTGAGGTTAGAGAATTATCCCTATCCACAACAATTATATTAAGGTGGCTGGCTCGAAGGACCAATAACTGTTGGGGTAGAAAGGTCCTCGAATACTTACCACGCGTTGGTTGGTTTACCATATTAGATTCTGGGTACAAATAAACTACAGACAGAACTTGCTAACGGTTAAAAAGTGGGTTCTCTTCAATATTAGGAAGCAGCATTAACCACTCCCCATCAAGTGATGAATGTACACATCAATAAGGCCACCATTTACCATACTTTTCGACCCACAAAAGAGCACAAAAAATTATTACTTATGTAACCAAAACCAAAGAGGTATATGTGCAATAATTTGATTACAATTATTATTAGACTGTAAGGAGATTGAAATAAACGCGGACCACAAGTGTAGATATAGTTCCACTGTTAGGGGCCATCCATAAATTACGTCACACGTTAGGGGGGAGGAGGGGGGGGGGGGTCCTTCCTAACGTTACATTTCAAAATCGAATAATTGGTATGTTCAGGTAAATATTAAAAAACTATTAATGGAAATAAAAGTTATTTCAGAACTGCTGTTTTAATTTAATAATTTCGGGATGTAAAATTTTATAATATGTGACGTCACACTAGGGGGGGGTCTCACAAATGTGACCAGCTGTGACAAGGAGGGGGAGGGGTCAAAGGTCATGAAATGAGTGTGACGTAATTAATGGATGGCCCCTTAACAAACAACAGGTGTACGGCGTGGTGGGGCGGTGCGCGCACGTGGTGATGGTGAACGGCTCCTGGACGGAGGAGCACGTAGCGCAGCTGTGGCGGCCGCAGCTCGCGCACAAGGTGTTCCCGCCGTGTGAGGTGAGGCCTGACACCCACAGCAGACCACATGACCACAGCATAACATAACGTACAGACACCGACAGAAGACCACAGTAACACATGACCACAGCATAACGTAACGTACAGTACGGCCGATGTATCTTAGCGCGTGTGAACATAGGCTTTGCGAACTTTAGCGCATGTAAGACAGAGATAGCGACACGAACATGCTAACGTATGACTGAGACATAATGCGCCGCGTACCGAGCATTGCCGAATTATGTTGCTGCGCAGCCTTCTGCGAGGAGTTCAGACATGCCAGGATACATCGGCCGTACGGCCGTCGGATGTTGTATTTGACAATAACCCATAATTACATATTTTAAAATAAAAATCGAAAGTTTTATTTTCACCAAACAACTAAAAAAAATCTTGATTACGTCAACTTTCAAACAAAAAAACCCGCATCAAAATCGGTCCATTTGTTTAGGAGCTACGGTACGATGCCACAGACAGACACACAGATACACAGACACGTCAAACTTAATACAACACTTTTTACATTGGGGATTAATAAAGTATATTAACCTTTTGACCGCCACAGTCTTCTATGCTAGACAAGCACTTGCGGGCCCTGTACGCCAGGGTCTTCTATGCTAGACAAAAAACCCGTCCCACAAAAATATTAAATAAAAATATTAAAAAAATATAATTGGTATTTTAATTCAACATTCCATAAAATAGAATATCCCAGCAACATATGAGTATAAAAAACATGTTTATTAAAGCCACCAGTACTGAAAAATATGTAAATAAAAAATATGGATTCACAACCACGAAAATACCATGTCCAAGACGCCACAGTCTTCCATACTAGACCGCTAGTGATGTGGTGCACGTGACACAGATTTCTAGAAAACTATTTAAAATTCAACTTAAAAATGTATAATTTCTTCTAATATGAATGAATAATACAAAAGAATGAATAATACAAAAGGCTAGAAACATAAAACTATCATTAGCTACACGAAAAACAAATTTCATCCAATCAACTTCGCATAATAAATCTCTGGTATCGGAAATCTGGCGCATCCCTAGCGCGTCGTCGACAAGCCGTGCACTGGACGCCACAGTCTATATTTGAAGACATCCTGATGACGTCATAAGCGAATAGCGAGAACAGTACTGCAGTGCAGCATGAGCGATTGTTCGGAATTGCTTCGCATTTTGGAAGGTGTCGATGATGATGAAGAATTTTCGGAAGCTGAATTATTAACTGAAGAAGATTTAGAGGTTAATATCTTAAGTTCTTAATAAATTATTTACTAACATGCATATTGTCCATTTTTAACCGACGAAAAAAAAAGGAGGAGGTTTTCAATTCGACACGTATATTTTTTTTTTTTATGTATGATCACGCAGAAATCAGCACAGGGTGGTCTGATTTGGATGATTTTTTTTTTATTGGATAGGGTATGTCCTGAAGTTGGTCCCATATTTTTTTGAAAATTTTATTCCCACCCTAAAGGTACGAAAATAGGGAATGATTGATTATTCACCCGTTTTTTACCCGGAATTTTTACATGTTAGCCCCAATAACTTTGTACTGGATGATCCGATTTCGATGATTCTTTTTTTATTGAATAGTATATACCTTGAGGTTACTCTTGTTTAAATTTCAAAATAAAAATTTACCCCTATAGGTACGAAAATAGGGGATGATTGATATTTCATCTACTACATTTTTACCTGGTAACTGAATCTATAATTCATAAAATCAATAATTTATTATTAATTATAAGTATTATAGCAACCAAAAATTAAAAAATAATTACTTTTTAACAAAAAATAAAACCAACGAAAAAAAAACTGAAAAGCAAAAAATAAAATAAACCATTTAGTATTATAAATTAAGATCCGAAATTAACAGTAAATAAATAATTTTGAGGCGGTGCCAAACCAATGAAAAAACAAACGGCGAAAAGATGTGCGCCGCGCTGCTGCTGCCGTGTGCATCGCATGCCGCTGCCCTCGTAATATTATGAATTTTATGTAATTAATTTTGGTTGTTTGTTTGGCACGGTCTCAAAATTATTTATTTACTGTTAATTTCGGATCTTAATTTATAATACTAAATGGTTTATTTTATTTTTTGCTTTTCAGTTTTTTTTTCGTTGGTTTTATTTTTTGTTAAAAAGTAATTATGTGTTACCTACTATTATTATTTTATTCCATTTAAGAAAAAATTAAAGTACCTAATAAGTATTCGATACGAAGTTATACCTTGATGGCTTGTGACTTGTGAGTTGATTCATTCGCTAACTACCAACATTTTTTTATGTTCTTATTTTCGAAGTTAATAAAATCTCATCATGTTTACCTACTTTTATAATCCAACTAGTAGCTAGTATTTTACCCTCATAAAAAGCGAATTGATTTATTCTTCAGATAAATAAACTATATATATTTCAGCATAATCCTTCCGAAAAGTAGGTAGGTACCGTGAGTAGACTACAAATTATAAAATCAACCTAATGAAAAAGTACAATAATATTATCGAATTACGAACTTTCGGCATTACAATCGTTCCGAATAGTAGTGTGAGTAGACTAAAAATCTACTGATAATCTTTTAATGTCTAAGTTCGAAATAATGATACCAGCTAAATTTGTGCGATCTACTTTTTCGGTTTTTTGAATCGTAAACTATGTCGTAAGAATATTGCCAATATTAGTAGCGACACTCATATCTACCTAGATATTTCGTTTTCTGCGAAGTCAGTATAAAATTAACAGTATACCGAATGTAACCATAACCAAATACTCGTTCTTGTTACCAAAATAACATTTAAATTTAGTTAGTAAGGGTAAGTATATTATGGATATATCAATGATAATGGTTGCTTAAACTTGTTTTTATACAACATTTATTCAAGAACTTTTCACGAACGGTCAATTTGAAGTTGACGTTTACTTGCCGTGACGTGTGAGCAAACGAACGACGTGAATGCGTTTCGTTCTGAAATTCCCAATGCTGCGTTGCGGATCCGTTCCAGTCACAGTTAAAAAAAACTCGACAACTGAATTACCGATGAAAATATAGTATTATTCGTACTATATTATTTTCCTATAACATATAGTACAATTGACTGAAATATAGCACGATACTATACCTATACTATAGTGCGGGTGGCAACCCTATCTGAAACCTCCATTGTCATCTATATATATTATAAAACAGTAACTCGATAATGTCTGTACATTGAAGATATTTTAGAAAATTTGGTATCAGGGGACTATATAGGAGCAATAGATTGCGAATCTGTCATTTTTAAAAATCTTGTCTGTCTGTATGTTTGACACCGCATCACGCCAAAACCACTGAATAAAGTGGAGTGCGGTTTTCACAGTTGTATTACTGGTGGTCTAACTTAAAATCTGGTGTATGTTTTATCGTGATATGTCACTTAGAAGCCGAGATATCAATAAATAAGACTTTTTGATACGCCACATAACTGCAGGAAATACTGAAAGTTCCCGATAGAGGGATATAAAAGATTGTTTAGTATCGAAAATATACGTTATTTCTTCAAAAAAATCAATGTGTACCAATTTTTTTTAATTTATGATTTTGCAGTGAATTAGTTCTGCTAATCAACAATAGATGTCAGTTTAGGTAACTAGAAGCCATAATAAAAAATGTAAGTAGGCCTGAGAACGAGTCAACAAATCTCTTATTGAAATTAATGTATAACTATTACATATTTGCAATATTCAAAACATTCAAAACATCTAAATAATTATGTTAGATTGTGCTATCTTATTCCTATGTTCAATTCGTTGTATGATGGTGTGGGTCAGTTAGTGATAATAATATGGCACAATTTACAAAAATTTTATTATTATTATTTTTTTTTCTGTGGATAAATAAAAATCTTAAATTTTGACAAAGTATTACAATTTAGATTTTCTTATTGTGATGTAGGAATCGGCACATAGAAAGTAGATAATATTAAAAGTACAAATCACAATGAGAAAGAAATTAAAATATTTGCGAATAATCGTCTACTGATGTCACTTACTGGTCAATGCGTACCAAGCCGGCCCCGCATAGGATAATTATGACCGGACGTAAGTGCAATATAAATAACTATAATACTTTTGAATTTGCGAATAGCCACGTAAAAACAGACGAGCCACCTGATGCTAAATTGTCATCATCCTCCATGGATGACTAAAAACATCGTCCGTGATCAGATCAGACTAAAGACATATCACTCATTGGTTGTTAATTGTTATCCAAGAAAGAAAACAAGAATGAAAAAATAATAAAATAAGAACATGATTAAACTTCCATTCTGTCAAGTTCTTACCTTAAGTTTTAGAGTGAGTTATTTATGATTTAGCAGTTAGATAATTATTATTTAAATAGTAGTAAAAATAAACTAATGTTATGGTAATGCAGGCACGCTGTTTAATCCACAAATGGCGAATCAGTTCAAACAATGACTTTCTTTTGAAACGTTTTATAGGTATAAAATATACGTCTGGTATTTGAGCCAGGTTCTTGGACACTTGAAAATCCCAAAGTCATTCAGGAATAAACTCAGGAGAAGTAGTCTCCCGGTTGAGAGGCGGACCCTGCTGTCGGGTAGGGGATGCTTTCATTATCGTAAATCTAGCTGGTACCGCGGTTGCGAAACTCCCCAGATAGTCGGGGGGGCTCTTTTGACTCTTCGCGCTGAAGCGTTTAGCTCTCAGGCAGTCAAATACGGAGCGGCGAGACGTCCCTGAGTGACTCATGTAGCCCGTGGTCGGCGCGATCAAACATTGACCGAGAGACCTGACATGGTACCTCAGGTACCTGCTAAATCACCCGATCCGATCATGGAGACAGAGTGGCGCGGCGGCAGCGGCAGTTTGCGTGATCTGGTGAGCAGTATGGGGACCGTCTTACAGACATTACTTGGTCAGATGAAAACACATAATAAGTCGAAAAGAAGGAAGAAGTCGTGCCAATAAAACACAACGTAATTAAAATGGAAGAGGAATTCGATTACTTTAGGTTTTGCTGTTTATACTTACGTGGAAAAATTTGTCGAAGTCTATGAATAAATAGGAGCAGTCCAGTATTCCAGTAGTCTGAATTAAACTATCATTTATAATCTCCAACTCCTACAATGTCCTGGTTTAATTTCTGGGAGGTGTAGTCGAAGTAAAACTTTTGAAGTGAAAACTTCTTCGGGGGTGACTTGAAATTTTATGAAACGAAACTGTCCAGTGGAGACTAGAAATGAGTGGAGACTGACTTGAGCTGAGTTGAGTTGAGTTGAGTTGAGTTGAGTTGAGTTGAGTGGAGTGGAGTGGAGTGGATCATCTTCCCGAAATTTTACATTCGTCTCATTATCTTGAAAACAAAATTTTTGAAGGTTTCACTTCTAACACGTGTGAATTGGACACATTTTAATTATTTTTTTCAGTTGTCTTTATTTATCTCAGTATATCTTAATTGACCAGGGCTGAATGAAGCCTTTGAAAATGGTTTACGGGCGATCTGTGGTCGAGAAGTGGGGAGGGGGGGGGGGGGGGGGTTCATTCAAATAACCAAGTTTTTGGGTTTTTATTTTTCTTTTACAAACAAAAAAATTAAAATGTGTGCATTTCACACGTGGTAGAAGTGAAACCTTCAAAATTTTTGTTTTCAAGTTAATGAGACGAATGTAAAATTTCGGGAAGATGATAAATGTAGGTTTCACTAATCTACTTCACTCCACTTCGCTCCGCTCTGCTCCGCCCCGCCCCGCTCCGCTCCCCTACCCCTCACTCCCCTACCCTACCCCTGTATAATGCTTCCTATCTCACTTTAGAATTTATGTGTTTGTCTCTTTTTACTGGACAGTTTCGTTTCATATTTCAAGTCACCCTAAAGAAGTTTTCACTTCAAAAATTCACGAAATTTGGTGAAAACTTAATCTTTTATGTTTCAAACACACTGTAATTTTTTTGATTTAAAATATTTCTTTTTTCACCTTATTTTGACTTAACATCGAAAAAGCACCCTAATTTTCAATCGAAAATTCTCACGTCAAAATATCTGCTTTTGATGGTTTAAAAATACATTATTATGGTAAATGTTGTGTGGTAGCTGCTACGAAATAACAGGTGGTAAGGCCCAACCATAGGCCATATTGTATTAGGGTTGGGTTGGGTCTGGTGGTGTATCTTAGAGACAGACTATGTAACTCCAGAATGGGGGAGAATAACAGTTTTAAAAATATTTGTTGATGGTCACGTTGACATAGCAAAACCAGTACAACATTGAACAATTCAAGATCTGATGGTGTACGTATATAAAATCCCACTAATATATCTTCTTAGGCGTACCTATAATAACATATTTTTTTAATCTCGCTAAAGCGGCTAAATGGATTTAAATGAAATTTGGCTCATAGATACTTCATATACTGCATCAAAAAACAGGGTGCATGTTCGTCGGGATCAGGTCGTTCGAGGGTCGGAGATGGATCAGCTTCTTCGTAAGGTCAAAGGTATAATTTAGTTTGGAAGTTGGGTTTACAGGTTATTTATTGTTTTAGGGTTTTGTTCCTCAAAAGAAAAAACATAACCCTTATAGGATAACTTCGTTGTCCGTCTGTCTGTCTGTCTGTCTGTCGACCTTATTTTCTCAGGAATGCGTGGAGGTATCATTCCAAAAAAAACTTAAACTTATTTGTATTTGGTTAATTGATCGCTATGTCCATGCATAGGAACGACAGTTTTACAGCGGCAAAGTTAAGTGTGTTACTGAATCATTTAAACCCTCGGTGCCAAAAAAGCTCGCATTTCCCGGGATGTTTTTAATTACTTTCATTTAATTCTCAAGTCCACGCAGACGAAGTCGCGGGTAAAAGCTAGTTTATCATAAGAGCGTAACGTTTTTCTTCTGTGTTTAACTTGGCACACACCTCCACCGAAAATCGATTTCGGAAGCGATACACAACGTGCGACACGGCTACATCTCTAAGGAAGTTTCAAAACGGTATGCCCCCGACGCCACAGTCTTCCATGCTAGACAACGACTTCATAACGATGAAAATTAGTGCTGTGCTTTACTACTATTTTGTTTGTAATGTTTTGTTTCTTATTTATGTTATTGTAAGTATATTAATTACTATAGAGTGGGAGGTAGCACAAAATTAAATAAACCATCACATATTATAAGTAAGTAGTCATTTATTGCATAAAAAACCAACAAAAACAAGTCACTGTGGGTTATCGATATAACGACACTTGGCAACACTACTGTTTTCGTAGGTATTTTTGTTAAATTTATGCCTTGGCGTAGAGAGTTCGCCGCACGGTTTGAGGCTTGGCGGTCAAAAGGTTAAGGATGGTTCGTTTAACTGGCTCATTGCACTGGCTGTTGCTATAAATATGTATTTTAACTTCACAGTTTAGAGGACAGATTTGTCGACCGTTAACTTGGTATTAGTTTAATTAGATTTTTTACCTTTTTCATAAAATAAGCAATTTCACTTTGTCTACATACGTAACGTTCGAACTGAACGGTTCATCGCGACAGTTGAAGCGGTTAGTTGCGTGGTCATAGACAAGCAGTCCCTAGACGATCCCGTGCGTTACGTACAGTCACCTGCAGAAAAAAGTAACCCATCTGTTTATAATTCATGCTTACAGTTTGGCAGACATGGAAATGTAGAAAATGTACTCATTCGTTGGAAATAAATGAATAAAAAAATATACAAACAACAACGTTTCCGTTGCCTGTTGCGTTGTAAACAGATGGGTTACTGGTGACTGTACATGATCCTGCATGATGTATTGTCATGTAAATGCATGTCACGCCGCACAATGGGCAGTAGCAAGGGTATTGTGAAGGGTTCCTCCTGTCGGCAGGTGTCGGAGCTGAAGAAGCTGCGGTCGCTGGTGCGCGAGGCGGACCCCATCCGCATCCTGTCCGTGGCGCAGTTCCGGCCCGAGAAGAACCACCCGCTCATGCTGCAGGCGCTGTACGAGCTGCGCAACCTGCTCGTCAAGAACGAGCAGCTCTGGAACAAGGTCAGCTACCTGGCTCCGTCCATCCATCCGTTAGTCATTGGAAGACCACCGGTCCTGAGCCTGCTGAATCCAGCAGATGCCTGCCGTCTTCTTCCACCTGGTCCAGGGACGTCCTATACTCCTTTTTCCAAGACGTAGGCGCTGTTGAGCGCCTTTTCTTTTTGTATAATCTAATGATTAAATTAGATTTTAATGTATCAATTCATAAATATGGTAGTTCATAATGCTTCATAAATGCGTCAACCATAACCGCTCTATCAAGAGTAAACGACAGAGAGAAGTTATTATTTAATTATAATCTAAATTTTACTAACAAAATATAACCGATTTCAAAATTACTCAAAAACTACTTGTCAGATCTCGTTCAAATTTATGTAGGACCACATGACAAGCACCTGCTTTCGTTTAAAAAAAATCAGTTCACCCAGTCGAAAGTTATGAAGTAACATAAAAAAAAAATACAGTCGAATTGAGAACCCCCTTCTTTTTTTGAAGTCGGTTAAAATAATAAAAATCTGACAGTTTTCTTTATTTTCTCGACTGGCAACGCATCGGCGATGCCTAAGATGTGGTGTTGACGTCCAGGTACAGTCAGCTTCAGCTTTTGACACAGCATTAGCTCCTCAGATCCAGCTGGTCCTGGTGGGCTCGTGCCGCAACCCCGAGGACCGGGAGCGCGTGCAGCACCTGCGGGACCTGGCCGCGCACCTGGCGCTGGAGGACCACGTGCGCTTCGAGCTGGACGTGCCCTTCGCGCGCCTGCTGACCCTCTACCAGACCTGCAGCCTCGCCATACACGCCATGTGGAACGAGCACTTCGGAATCAGTTAGTGCGCACTTTACTTGTTGTCTGACCAACTTATTGTTATCTACCACATGTTCTCAGGCTTTGCATTGGCAGGAGCTAGGCGCGTTAATTCGACCACAGGCAATGCAAAAAATGCTCGATTAGCCAGTAAGGGTGAGGCCAAACAAGCATTTTTTTTTTGATCTTTGAGTCACGTGAAATGGGTCGGTTTCATACTAAAGTTCAAATTCATTTGTTTGGAATTCGGACTTCAGTAAAAAAAAAATCAATTTCATTTTTACATTAACCTACGAATGATATATTGATGCAACCGTGACTGTAAAACATTTGAAGATAACGTTGCACTTGTCACCCCGTTTCTCTACGTCATTATCTATACTAATATTATAAAGAGGAAGGATTCGATTGTTTGCATTGAATAGGCTCCGAAACTATTGTACCGATTTGAAAAATTCTTTCACTGTTGGGAAGCTACACTATCCCCGGGTGATATAGGTTATATTGTTTCCAAAAAATTAGGGATCCTTAATAGAATTCCAATAATGTAACCCAAGGTGTAAAAAAATAAGAAAACCGAAGCAAAGCGAGGGCGGTTACTCGTATAATATAAGTGATCTCTCCCCAGGCGTAGTGGAGTGCATGGCGGCGGGGCTGGTGACGGTGGCGCACCGGTCGGGCGGCCCGCTGGCGGACATCGTTCAGGCCGCCCCCGCCCCCGCCCGCACCGGCTGGCTGGCGGCCGAGCCCGCGGAGTACGCGCGCGCGCTGCTCGAGGCCATCGCGCTGCGCCCCGACGAGCGGCGGCAACTCGTCGAGACTGCGCGGTTAGTATCACGTGGTAATAATAATAACGCTTCACACTCATAGCCCCACACTAGGATCCCCTGTGTCGTGGGTGCCATGGACAACGCACAAGACAAGGACATTCACATCCAGACCGAGAATAGAAAATCAAACTCATCATTCTAATTTCCACCTCGCTGGGAATCGAACCCAGGGCCCTTGGTGCGGCGATTCGGCATGGTAACCATTGCGCCACATGTGTCGTCGTTTCTTTACGGCTTTTCTTCTGCTCCATGACAAAGCACCTTTCCGAAAAGCTGGTAGATTTAAAAAATGATGACGTGCATAAAGTGTATCAGTGATATGATATGAATAAATTATTTTAACTTTGTCTTTGTAAAGTCGTGAAAAAGGTTGTCCCTTTAGTATGAGAAAGTAAAGTCATGATTACACTACGCTCAAAATTAATTTTTTTCACTTCCTCAGGCAAGTGATAATTACTTCCTGATAAAAATTGCAGAATAAAAGCCAATAAGCCTATCGTCTTATAGTTTGAAAATTGTAGTTCACTAATCAGGAATCTTTTTATCAAGATTCATCTGAACTAACTTTATGGCACCAAAACAATTTCAAGCGAAATTAGGTTGCTCACTCACAAGCCGAACATTTGAAAAAGTTACCAGAAAGTATATTATGTTTTTCATTCCAGAGCTTCGGTGGATCGTTTCTCCCAGGTGGAGTTCGAGAAGGCATTCATGCGAGCAGTGGAGCCGCTCATGGAGATGCAATAACTGGAGCATTGTAGTGGTAGTAATATATTTTTCCATTAGGCTAAGCACACTTTTGTTAAGGTTATTCCAATAAAAAATTTACCAAAGCATATGCATATTTCTTTATACAAAAAACATTTACAACATAAAATAAAATTATATGTAAATACAAAACGTTATCTTAAATAAATATAATATCTGTTACAAACTTTCAGCGACACTGGAGCGGTAATAATGATAATCTTTCGAGTTGAATATGATTAAGAATCAGTCATAATAAGAGCAAATAAGAGAACCAGTGTTACTCAGAGTTTGTGTGCGGAATGTCGAGTGGTGTCTACGTGGAGCCCACGCGGTCCCGCGGGATCAGCCGCAACTCGGAGCCGTGCTTGAGGAACACATTGCCTGGAATTAAACATGGTTGATAAGTATTGACCCACAGTAGTGAAACTTACGACTGTTCGCAATATTCTATCCATCTTAATATATTTAAATTACGTGTCACGTTGTTTGTCCGCGATGAACTCATAACCTACTGAACCGATTTTAATCAAATTTGCACACCGTGTGCAGTTTGATCCAACTTGAAAGATAGGATAGCTTACATCTCAAAATATAAATAAAACTTGACAGAACGAAGTCTGTCCGGGCAGCTAGTATCTATCTATAATTTTCAAGGCTGTTGCCTAGCAATTGTGTTAAAGTCACAATACAACATTACAGCGTCACGTTTTATTATTTAAATAATAATAATTTATGCTGAGTTTTAGTCTATCCATATGAATATATTACTCGTTAAAATACTGCATGAATAATGTTGTTAATTGTTGTTGTGGTTTGTTAAAAACGAAACCAGCCAAGTACGAATCAGACTCACACGAAGGTTTCGTCCACTTTGCAACATTTACAATGAAAAATCATTTGTTTGGGGAACTCTTCTAAATATTGTATTTTTTTTAACTGTTATTATTTTATTGTTACAGCAGTTAAAATAATACATACTCTGTAAAAATTAAAAGTGTACTTATTACGGATCAAGAGACACAGCCCTGTGACAAACATTTAGGGTCCCGTGAGTAGTGTGTGGGTAGTGTAATAAGTGTAGGTACTATGTGGTGTGGGTACCGACCGGCGGTCTGCTGCGGGTTGATGCCGATGCCGTCGTCGGTGATGATGGCGCTGGTGGCGGGCTCCACGCGGAACTCCTCCGCCGCGAACTTCAGCACGGCCGTGAACGGCGTCGCTTCCGGCACGCTCAGACTACACACACAACATACATAACATACAATACCAGTACTATCCCACCGCAATACACATACCTAGTTTGGTTAGCAAGACGTATGTATGTACTAAATTGATGCGATTTTTGTGATACAGGTGGTACCTGTGGTGCACGGAAATGCATTTTTAACCAACTTCAAAAAAAGGAGGGTTCAATTCGACTGTACCTATTTTTTTTATGTTTGTTACCTCAGAACTTTCGACTGGGGTGAACCGATTTTGATAATTATTTTTTTAATCGAAAGCAGGTACTTGTCATGTGGTCCTGGTCCCACATAAATTTCCCTTCGGAGCATAATGTACAAAACGCAAAATGAACACAAGTCGCAAAATGTACAATTCGCAAAATGTACAAAACGCAAAATGTACAAAACGCAAAATGTACACAAATCGCAAAATGTACAAATCGCAAAATGTACAAATCGCAAAATGTACAACAAGGACTAAGGCCTCTTTCACGGCGACACGGAACTTAAGTTTTTGATGGGCTTTTCTTTTTGATGTTACCAAATGTAAAATTCGAACGATTATTGCTCGTGGTCCGATCGCAGAGTTCTACTGGTCGATCCATGGGCAATTTTTTTTTTGCCTGTGTTTCTATCAATCGGACCATCGTTATTTATAAAAATATAAAATTGTATTGGTACTAGACCGGATTGGTACTGCAAGAGTAGTACCAAGACAAATATTTTTACCCATGATACTATTAAGTGCCCTACCTCACCGGGACGCCATGGCGACGGGAGGGGGAGGGGGAGGGGAGGGGTTTGAGGGTAGGGGCAGGGGGAGAGAGAGTAGGGGGGAGAGGGAATTTAATGATGCCAAAGAAGTACAACTTCTCATGCGCGTACTTAAGTACACGTTTATGTTTTATTTTACTTGTGGAGTTTAAGACTTTTTTTTCATGCATCATTTCCCTCCGGCATACAATGTCCTCATCCTATAATGACTGCATTTTTATGCAGATAAAGCTGTAGCGACTTAATAGTTATTTTTATTTTAGTTAAGTAGGTATATACTCGTATTTAATGATTAACGATTAACCAATATAGAACCAACTTTGTTTTAAGTAAAATGTGTACTTACTAGGGAAAATATTTTGTGGAATAAATAAGAATTATTTTATCCCTAGTTTGTATTTCAATTTAAAAAAATCAGATCAATATTTTGTGTCATTTATGTGATCGATGTGAACGTGGGCTTTCTTGCACATTTTGCGATTTGTACATTTTGCGAGTTGTGTACATTTAGCGTTTTGTACATTTTGCGTTTTGTACATTTTGCGAATTGTACATTTTGCGACTTGTGTTCATTTTGCGTTTTGTACATTATGCTCCGAAGGGATAAATTTCAGCGAGATTTGTTTTCGAGTTATTTTGTAGTCGGTTATTTTTTGTTAGTAAAATTTAGATTATCATAGAAAAGGTTATGATTATCTTTATTAAATTTTAGTTTCAATAATAGTCGTTTATGTTTTTGTGTATGCACATGGAGTGCAGTGAAGTCTTAAATTATACAGGGTGTACTATACACACCATCATATGCATCACGCACCCTGCCACCGTTAGATTTACTATAGGTGCTGAAACGACGACGACATATTCTCAACTTTCCCTACCAGTAGAAAGTGAAATACCCTTTTGAAATAATCGTTATTGTATTATACTTATTCCAGAATAAATTATTGATATCATAATGACTGTAAATTATAGAATTATTTTGAAACTCAAGATTTATTAAAAAACACAAATATAATAATATAATATGCGGCTTTTTATATGATCATAAAATAGCTTAATCAACAGTCGAAAAATATTACATTCTCTTCACTTCAAGTGAAGAGCCGTTTGATGTGATGTGATTCCTCCAGAATGCCATAACCCAATATAGTTAAAGTAGTGGCTTAATTAATTTTTTTTTTCTGATTACATCATTATACAACAATAATACTAAGTACCTATGTCATAACATAACATTCTGATATCCTGTATGATTTGTAAAAATATAAATTTTATACATAAAGATGTATGACTCTTCTGTGCAAACAAGACCTTTTGCAAATATTAATGATATACATGTTTACAAATATAATTTAGGTCATTTATTAAAATTCCAATTCAATCAAGATAGATTTGTGCCATGTGTATGCCTCAAATTACTACAATTACATGGTGTCATCAGTTTATTATGTAAACAATATGATTCTTTGGTAAAGATAATTCTGTTTGATTTGGTCAAAACAAAATTATCAACAGGAACAATTTACATAATAAGGCTAGCCAACATTAGAATCTATCCTATAATTTATTTATATGTGTATTTAATACACAAAAGTTAAATCTAACTTCATCTTAAAAAAGTGGTATACAACTCACATAACCATTGTTTTGTACGTAATTCAAAAACTTAAATTTCAAGGTTTCACTCTTAAATATAGTGTTGCATGCGGCATGCAACTGACATTCCGTTAACTGTATATAACAAGATTCACACGGCTCATCGTCATCTATCTGCCGGCCACGGTCTCCTAGAGCATCAAATGTCATTTCAGCCAGAGTATTGTACTTCAGCCACATCTCAACCAGATTTTCTTCATTTACCTTGAAGAGTAACTCCCAAAACTTACTTGCTGAAGTATCTCGACAATTCATTGCACTAGTAAATGCAATAATAACTTTTCTTCTTATCAAATCCATGTCATCTCTCTTGAAACCCCCGATGTTGTCTCTCATCAGACATAACACTAGGGCGTCCATCACACTTGGAGAGCAGTCCTTCACTGTATCTGGGAACTTGTCCGAGTCGCATTCCAATATTGCAAAAAAATAGAGGTGGTATTGTAAATCCTGCAACTTGTTAGGAGGTAACACCGACATGTTTTTTAGAAGTGTTTCCTTGGAAGCTGCCTCCACCATCAACTCCGACAGAACTCCCACGAGCCTGTCTTCGCTAAACAACTCTTTGAATCTTTGAAGTGCAATATCTACAAAACGGACAGGAGCTTCTGAATTAATGATCTTTTTCAATATATATTTTGGAGGATCATTCATACAGCTGTGTAAGGATGTGATAGTAAAGTTCCGATCTACGCATAGTACTTCTAAAATCCTGTTGAAGCTATTTCTATCAGATTTCATTTTGTTCACACACCGTTCTACATGTTGAGCTACTTGCAGTGCTCTTGTGATCTCCTCCTCCTCCACTCCATTCTGAGGCCAGTCTGAGGAGAGGCACAACCGAAGGAAGTCTCTGAAGAAACCAACAAACTCGTCGACAGCCGCCGTCATTATACTAGTCGCGATGTAACTTCAACGTAGAAATCGCGGCATCAGCATCTGTTACCAAAAAGATAACTCGTGATTTATCATAAAAATATAAATATACAATTAAGTATTGGATTTTGAAATTCAATGCATACGTTGAAGTTACACACGAGATAAAAAGTTATTATAAATATCACTTACACTTTAAACGGGAGCTTGGGATCAGATGTGAGGGTGATTTTGAAAGTAACTTTAGACCTGCAATAAATTAAATACAATATGTTGAGGAAAATCCTTTTATTATTTAGATAAATATATTTGTAGCTATAACAAAACGTAGCGACTTACATGGTTTTCAATTTGAGCCCACTTTGATACGGTTAAACATATAATATTTGCCTTTAATTTGTTTAGTTCTCTTTCGTTTCGCTTCTATTTCTTAGGTTGGAGTTAAAACAATGTGACCGTCACATTGTGACGTGACTGACGTGACGTACACAAAGGCGCCTAGTGTCAAGTTCAGTGTGACCATATTTAAATTACAGATCCTGCCACACATTGCTTAAAAACCTGCCAAATCCTGCCAGTCTGATTAATGAAAAATGCCCAAATACTGCCAACTTTGTTTACCGTTGTATTATACAAAAAAAAACTATATAAATGTACATAAATATATATTTTTATTATACACTGGAGTTAGCATCATATCATTTTTCGTCTCTATACATAACTTGATTCATACGATTTAGCATATCTTTGTTTGGTTTTAATGTAGAATTAATCATTTAATACTTATTAAAATTACAAAACTTCACGTGTAAAAGTCGTTGACACCATACTAAAGTGACTCCTTTAATTATAGTGGCGCGTAGGTACGTAGTCACGTGATTTTTTCTAAAATTTTATAATTTTTTATTGTTTATTTTTAATGAAAATAAAATTTTCAAAAGGTTTTCGCATCAACCTTAATATTTGTGTTAAAGTTTTACGATACATAACGCCAGGTTTATTTATTTATTTATTTACATGTTTATGTCACCTCTTAAAAAGAAGAAACAAAGGGTAAACTTAATGCCTAATGGCATTGTCCACCAGTCAACCCGGTGGATGTGGAAATAGCTGATGGCAGGTGTCAACACGAAATATATATAATACTCTAGAATAATTACTAAAATTTGCAGAATAAGTAATTTTATAACAAATATACATGCATACATAAATACCTATAATAACATAAATATACAGTATATTTTTTTTAGCCCCACACTAGGATTCCCTGTGTCGTGGGTGCCATGGACAATACACAACATAGACAAGGACATTCACACCCAGACCGAGAACAGAAATTCAAACTCATTATTCAAATTTCCGCCTTGCTGGGAATCGAACCCAGGACCCTCGGTGCGGCGATCCGACATGGTAACCATTGCGCCACACGGGTCGTCAGATATATATAAATATATAGGTCAAATATAAATATATAGGGAATATAAACAAATATAGGGAATTTTTGCACAGCATGCTGAAAAAAAATGCTTTATGTAAAATTCTAATAGAAACTTAGGTAAAATCAAAAAGAAATCCCTAAATTATAGGGAAAATCTCCCAGGGCTGGTATACGCGATGTCACACACGCATAGAGGAGCGCACTCACACAACGTCCGCAGACCGCATGTTTGGGACCATAGATCTAGGTACTACATCTATCTGTTTGGGACCATATTCCAGCGACATTTTGTTTTGAATTATCCGTCTATAATTATAAATATCCGTCTATAATTTTATAATGTATTTTATTTAGTCTATGGGGTTGCCATTTTCGAAATTTTAAGTTGCGATAGTGAATTTTTTTTCAGCACCTCAAATCTGCCAAATACTGCCAAGTTTTATAAAACGTCAACTGATCTTGCCATAGGCTAAAATAAGGGGCAAATCCTGCCAAAATGGCAGGATCCTGCCACATATGGTCACCCTGGTCAAGTTGTCACCTGTCAAATCACTCTATTGACCTTTGAAAGAAATTATTGACATTAAAACTGCTAGAAAAAAGTAAGCAATGTCTATGTTAATTTATTTTTCATTACCTATTTCAGGATATTATTTTTTGTTACCGTAAATCACATATTTTTTAAGGCTTCTAATGCAAGGAATCTCACGTGAGACCCTTTATTTATTTATCATCATTATAATAATTATTTTATTTTATTTATTTTATTTATTTAAATTTATGTCACCTCTTAAAAAGAGTAACAAAGGGCAAAACTTAATGCCTAATGGCATTGTCCACCAGTCAACCCTGGGTGAATGTGGAAAAAGCTGATAGTAGGTATTAAATCATGATTATCAGAAAAAAAGGACAAAATAATATATAGTAAAAATGTACGTATGATAAATATTATACCACTAATAGTACATAAATTAATAATACAAAAATATAAATATCTATAATATATACATATATATATATACATACATACATAAATACATACATACAAATCACATACATATATCCATGTATATATACTTTGCACACAATGCTGTAAATGAAATGAGACGAAATCAGTCAGTAATCGAATTTAATAAATGCTCACGAAGACGTTTTTTAAAGGAGAACCTGCTGGGAGCCTTCCTCAGCTCCACAGGCAAGGAGTTCCAGAGTAATATTGCTTGCACAGTGAATGAGTAGTGGAAAAAACCGCTATTATGTGGTGGAATATGGACTCTGAGATTAGAACACGACCGAAGCATCCTATCATGAGTAGTGTATAGATACTGGAAGTTATCCTTGAGATACTGAGGAGAATTAGGATCGTTTAAGATGGAGAATAGTAATAGCAGAATTCTAGAGTTACGCCTCTGACGAATAGTGAGCCATTTTAGTTGACGGCGAAATTGGGAAACATGATCATATTTTCTAAGGCCGAAGATGAAGCGAATGCAGTTGTTGAGGAGGCGCTCTAATTTGTTGAGAAGTTCTTCGGTCAGGTCCGGGTAACACACATCACCGTAATCAATTATGGGTAATACAAGCGTATTAACCAGCAATAGTTTAGTTTTTACTGGTAGAAAATTTTTAAGGCGATAAAGGGAGCGCAGAGTAGCATTAACTTTGCGACAGGTTTCTACGATTTGAGCACCCCATTTTAAAGAGTTGTCGATGTAAAGCCCGAGATTTTTTACCGTTTCACTTAACAGTATTTGCTTTCCGTTGAAACGGATCGCTGGAAGAGAACCTTGGTCGATCCCGGCTAATAATCTAGAGCTACCCACGAGTATAGCGTGACACTTCACTGGGTTTACAGAAACTCCATACCGCAGAGACCAGTCGTGTAATTTGGAGAGATTAGTGTTAATGATATCAATTGCACCATTAAGGTTATGGGGTTCAGCTTGGATGTAAATTTGCAGATCGTCGGCATACAGATGGTACGAACAGTCGAGAACAGACGTGACAGAGTTAATAAATATCGAAAACATTAACGGAGATAGTATGCCGCCTTGTGGCACGCCAGCTGCAAGATCAGCCCAATTAGAGGACTGTTGCCCTAAACGAACAGACTGCTGGCGCCCACGAAGATAAGATGCGAACCAATCCACAGCTGCAGGAGTAAATCGTAGGTGGGAAAGGATGCCAAGAAGGATGTCGTGGTCAACTGTGTTGAAAGCATTAGAGAAGTCGACAAGCACCACCACCGTGATCTTTCTGTCATCCATTCCACGCCTGATATCATCAGTTATTTTGACCAATGCCGTGGTGGTGCTGTGTCCAGGACGAAACCCAGACTGGTAACTACTCAGTAGGTTATGTTTTAGTATGTGTGAGGAGACTTGCTTGTGAACACAGGCTTCCAAAACTTTGGAGAGGAATGGGAGAATAGATATGGGACGATAGTGGTTAGGAATTTCAGGAGCGGGTACTTTAGGTAGGGGACAAACAAAGGCTTTTTTCCAAATGGTAGGATACTGTCCGGACGTTAACGAAAAGTTTACAATGTCGGTAATAGCAGGGACGAGGTAATCTATAATGTTAACTATCATAAGCCTGCTGACCTCATCACAACCCACGGCCTTCGATTTGATGGAGAGAATAATTCTTTTTATCTCTTCTCTTTTAACTGATGAGAAATCGAAGGCTGGACAATGAGGAGAAAGCATTTGTTCAAGGGAAGCTAAAGTCTGAGAACGAGTTGCGTCGTCCAAGGCAGTCATAGAAGTGAAATGAGTATTTAAGGAGTCTAAGGAAAGGGTAGGTCTGCATTCAGCTGTGCATGGCGCACCAATACCTAGAGAACGAAGGAATTTCCACACATCGGCGGGAGAGGAATTATTAATATTGCTATGGATATATCGGCGTTTAGCTATTCGTACCATCTGGTTGCAACGATTGCGTGCAGCCTTAAAAACCGCCCAGTTCTGCTCCGTGCGCTCCCTTTTGAATTTCTGGAAAGCGCGGTCTCTTCTGGCCATGGCTGCCCGGATATCACCAGTCATCCACGGAGCTGGAGGTCGCTTCAATTTTACATTCTGTACCGGGGCATGAATGTTGTAAAGTGACAGAATTATACTATTAAGAGCATAAATTTTATCGTCTACCGTAGGCGCCTCTGCTAAACGTGCAAAACTAATAGTAGCCGCATCTTTCCGAAGTTGGTCTACATCCATTCGTGCGAAATTTCTTAGTAGTCGTGTGACCGGCTTTGCTTTAGGTGGCTTAATATTATAAGACACATAGATAAGGTCATGACGAGAAAATCCTGAGGCAGATATTTGACCGTGAGTCTTAACAAACTCAGGGGAACCCGTGATTATGAGGTCGATCCAAGAGTCGCAGGCCTGAATGTTATGATGAGTGGCGTTTAAAGCAAGAAGAGAAAGGTTGGCCGAATCAAGAATAGACCGAAACTTAAGCGAGCGGGACGTCATTTTTGACATGTCCGTATTAAAATCGCCCATAATTACAGAATGTGTGTACTCAGACCCTAACGTGTCTAAAATAGGTTCAAGATCAGAAAAGTAGTCTATAGAGGGAGGGCAGTACACCACCCCTAAAACTACCTTGGTGCCCGTAATGTCCAGTTCCAAAAAAAGGTACTCGGGTGAGGCCGTATAAGAGGCGGGAGATGCTTTAATAATTCTATAATTGATGAAGCTACGCAAGTAAATCGCTACACCGCCTCCCCGTTTGCCTATACGATCATTACGAACGAGACAAAAATTTGGAACTGGATATAATGTTGAGTGTAAGGAAGGCTTCAGCCAAGTTTCCGAGATAAGAATGGCATGCAGGTTATTAATCGGTAAGGCAGCTTCCAACTCTGAATAATGGCTGGGGATACTTTGTGCATTTAAATGAAAGACGTTGAGAGATTTATGATACGATGAAAATATCCCCGTCAGTTGGTTATTGATTGACCTGGAACAACTGTCGTCATCCGAAAAGCTATCAACACATGAATTAAAAGAATCATTTACAGCTGAATAAAATGAGTCATCACTCTCAGACATAATGTGCAAAATATATATATATTTAGACTACACCCACCATTTTGAAATAAAGACATTTAGATTACATCCGCCATTTTGGGAATAGAGGATATATAAGCCAGAGCATACCGAGACCGGCGCTTTTTCTGTTACCGGCTCTCGGAGCGGGCGCATCGGCGTGGTCTGGTTCGATCTTTATTTTTCTGTATTTTTTTGTATTCATGCGTGTGTTTGAATTTTGTTCCAATTTTGCCATAATTTGATTCTGAACTGTTTAATTTTTACGTTTAATAAATTGTGATATTTTTTATGGATTTTCACTTCTGCACCTAAAGTCAGGAGTGGGATTCAAATTCAATAGCCCACTAAAAGTGTAAACAATTACTTGAAAATCACTTAATTTCTATTGGAACAAAATTCTCACTTTCAAGTTTATGTCAATTGTGTTACTATGTCGGATCGTGTGTATCGTGACCGCGGTCGTCATCGTGATCAACATCGGGCTTCGCGAGACAGAACACGTCGATGCGAAACAGAAGGGCGAAACCGTAGGTCGCGAGACTGTGCGCGTACTCCATCAGAACCGCGAACGATTACAGCTACTAGCGATATTGCTCAAGCGTTAAACTCATTGGTGAATCGAATTTCCGCGATCGAAAATAGTTTGTCGAAATCGGGAGAAAATAACTCCACGGCTGTAGTGAAAGATACGAATGGCGAGATATCTGAACAAATTTCTTTGTCTACCCGCAATAGCGCTAATAACGATTGTACCGCGAGTTCAATCCGTACTCCCGTTTCCGTGTCTACCTGCAATAATGCGAATAATAATAATGCCGCGAGTATAAATCGTACTAACGACGCGTTTGCGATTGCTCAACCGGAACGCGGTATTCTTGCTCCTACGCCTACTTGTAATAACGTGAATAACAAGAGTGCCGCGAGCGTAAACCGTACTGATGACGTCATGATCGTCCAAACAGAACGCGATATTCCCGTTTCTGCATCTACCTCCGCACAAGATTTAGTTTCTGCAATCAAATCGTTAAGATCAAGCTCACACGACTATTTTGTATCTAGCTTTGATCCATCGTTGCATAATTTTGATAATTGGTGTGAAGAGGTAGAACGAGCAAAGTCTACTAACGGTTGGAACGATCATGAATGTCTGTCGCGAGTTTTGAACTGTCTCAAAGGCGACGCGAAACATTGGCTAAATAGTTGGAACCCGAACGATCGTTGCTGGAGCAAATTCGTTGAGGAGTTTAAACCTTTATGTCCCCATAAGTTAGACTACGCTAACATCCTATACGAGGTTATGAACACAAACTCGGACAAATTCCCTACGTATGCCGACTATGCTAGGAGAGCGTTATTGCGTCTGCGAGTTATTAAAGGACTCGGCGAAAGTTTGATAGTACAGATCGTTATTCGCGGTATTACGGATCCCTCTATTCGAGCAGCCGCAACCAACGCGAACCTAACCTGTAACGATTTAGTCTCGTTCTTGTCTATTTATGTCAAACCTAATCATAACAAACAAGATAGACATCCGGGTATAAGTCTAGCCAAAAAACGAAATTATCATGAGCAATCGCGATCAGATAACCATATACGGTGTTATTCGTGCGGTCGGCTCGGGCATAAACGAGGACATAACGATTGTCCGAAAAAAATTAAAATAGACGATCAAATCGACCATAAATCAAATTTAACTGGCTCAGGTAGTGGCCCCCGTGGCGTTAAAGTCTGGTGTACATTTTGCAAAAAACCTAATCACACCGAAAAAGAGTGTTTCGTTAAAAACCGGTCTGAGGCGCGCAATGATCGTAAAGTTAATTTGTGTATGGAGCAACCACGTACTAAACATCAGAATAATGACCTAACTACTGCAGTTATTCAGGGTATCCCCGTCGATGTGCTCATCGACAGTGGTGCCCTTAACGTCTCCCTTATTTCATCGGACATAGTTAAGTACTTTTCGTGCGCTCTAAAACCTGTCAATTGTACCATTAAGGGGATAGGCAGTCAGGGAATTACGGCTGATTCTTATGTAACTCTAACGGTAGAATTTAGTGAAATTTCACTCGAAGCTGATTTTGTTGTGGTACCCACCCAGTACATGAATAGTCCGATTATTATCGGAACTGACATCCTCAACCGTGATGGTGTCACCTACGTTAGAACCAGAGATAGACAATACTTAACGCGGACCACCGGGAATATTAAACATGTAGGGACTGTCGATCAGCAGGTACAGATCAACTCACCTGTTGAGGGTAGACACCGCGATTTACTAATCTCCGTGTTAGACGAATTCAAAGAGTTTTTAATTTCGGGAACCGCTACTACCACGGTTAAGACTGGGAAAATGCACATTAATCTAATTGATAACACACCGGTTGCATACCGTCCTTACAAACTCTCCCATCAGGAGAAGCTGAAGGTTCGTGAGATAGTTAAAGATCTTTTAGATAAAGGGATCATTCAGGAATCCCAGTCCCAGTATTCAAGTCCCATCATTCTGGTTAAAAAGAAAGATGGCTCAGATAGAATGTGTGTCGATTACCGAGCCCTAAATCGACTCACTATAAAGGACCGGTATCCCATGCCCCTTATTGACGACCACATAGACCGTTTGGGCAAGTTCAAGTTTTTCACTAGCCTTGATATGGCCACGGGGTTCCATCAGATCCCCATTGATGACGAGTCCATTCACAAGACAGGCTTTGTTACACCGGAGGGGCACTATGAGTACGTCAAAATGCCATTTGGACTGACCAACTCCCCAATAGTGTATCAACGCATCATCAATAATACGTTGCGAAGCTTTATCGATGCAGGGTCAGTTTTAGTATACGTAGATGACGTACTCTTAGTGAGCTCGACAGTGGACGAAGGGATAAACCTTCTGAGGCAGGTGCTTCAAACTTTGACCAATGCTGGTTTTTCAATTAATCTTCGCAAATGCTCTTTTCTTACGACTGAAGTCGAATACTTGGGGAGGGTTATCAGTCAGGGTCAGGTAAGACCGAGCCCATACAAGATTGAAGCGCTGGTCAAGTCTTCACCCCCCGAGAACGTCAAACAAGTTAGGCAATTCTTAGGCTTAGCTGGATACTTCCGACGCTACATCGAAGGGTACGCAGTCCTGACAGCTTGCATTGCACGGCTGACCAAAAAGGAGGTTCCTTTTCATTGGGGTCCCGAGCAAGAAAAGGTACGTCAACATATCATTCAGCTACTCACCACCGAACCCGTGTTGGCGATTTTCGATCCCGAGCTGCCAACAGAAGTGCACACCGACGCTAGCAGCCTTGGTTTTGGTTCCGTACTCATGCAGACCCACAAAGACGGTAAGAAACGCGCAGTGGCCTACTTTAGTAAAAGCACTCAGGGAGCAGAGAGCAGGTACCACTCCTACGAACTGGAGACGCTGGCAGTCGTTAAAACTCTACAGCACTTCCGCCACTATTTGGTTGGCATCCAGTTCAAAGTCATTACTGACTGCAACGCTCTCAAAGCCACCGAGCGTAAAAAGGATTTACTGCCACGCGTTGCCCGCTGGTGGATCTATCTCCAAGATTTCACCTTCGACATTGAATATCGAAAGGGTAAGATGATGAGTCATGCCGACTATCTTAGTCGTAACCCGATAGTACAGGTCAACAATATCACCAGGCCGCGCAACTGGGCCCAGATGGCACAGGCAGCAGATCTGGAAACACAGCAGCTCATCGAGCACCTGCAAGCGGAACAGCTGGACTCTCGTCGGTATGTTTACCAAAATGATACGCTCTACTACCGTTACACACCCGTAGGAGAAGAAGCGCGGTTGTTGTGTTACATACCCAAGGGTCACCGGCTTAGTTTGCTACGAGTCTTTCATGATGAACACGAGCACATCGGTGCCGAGAAGACTTTAGACCTGATCTTGAAGCACTTCTGGTTTCCTGGGCTGCGTCAGTTTGTAGCCAAGTATGTGGCTCACTGCCTGGTTTGTATATCGAACAAACGAGTCCCAAGAGCTCCTCACCAACACATAACATCATGGCAAAAACCCGAGGTACCCTTCGAGACGCTGCATATTGACGCGCTGGGGCCACTACCAGTGTCCCACGGATACAAATTCGTGCTCCTCGTGGTGGACGCGTTCACCAAGTACAGTCTCCTCTATCCTATCGCTCGTCAGGATTCTGAAGAGCTAAAACGAGCAGTTTCTAATGTCATATCTTTATTTGGCGTGCCGAAATTGCTGGTGACTGATCGAGGCCGTATGTTCGAGGCGAGAAGCTTTGTACAATGGATATCCGAAATGGGCTGCGAGCTTCACTACATCACACCTGAAATGCACAACTCGAACGGCCAAGTTGAGAGGTATGTAAGGACCTTGCTCAATATGATCCGTATCGAAGCTAATCATAAGAGTGCGTCGTGGTCGGATACTTTGTGGAGGCTGCAGTTGGTATTAAACACGACCAAGCAGAAGACAACACAAGCGTCCCCTCTGAACCTCCTCGTAGGTGTTGATGGTGCAACCCCCGCCATCAGGAGTCTCATCCGTGACGTAGCTGCTGAAACCACACAACCTGATCGAGCAGCATGGCGTGAAATGTGTCGAACCAGGGCAAGTGAGCTTTTGAGGCGAAACCAGTCCCAGCAGGATTCTTATGCTAACCAGAAGCGTCGTCCGCCTCGTGTGTTTCAGACTGGAGACATGGTGTTTGTGATCAAGTACTCCCAGTCAACGGGAAAACTCGATCCTGGCATGCGGGGGCCATACAAGGTTCTGAAGACCCTACCGAGTGGACGGTATGAGCTGAAGCTGCTGAGTGGCTCATACGGCAAGACCACCCAAGCGGCGGCGGAATACATGGTGCCCTGGCGAGGAGAGTGGTGTCCGGACGCTTGCGCTGCTTTCTTCGAATGTGAGTTCAACCTGTTGATTACTTTGTGGCGGTGAAGCAAAAGTCGTGGTTTTGTTAGTTATAGTCCCTAAGATCTGTCACTTTTCTAATAAGGCCTTACCCGCTTATGTACATAGTAACCTACATACTAACTGACTGACATACAATGCCTATTTTGCACCATTTTCATGCTATGACTGTACAAATCTCGGTAATGCTTCGCTCCTCAAAGGCAATTCAACGGTGGCCGTTGCCCGAGCCTGGCGGTCTAATCCTGATTGACATGGATGCTGGCCGTATGGCGGTCCATGTGGTCGATCTTCAGCTACTGGTATACATGGATGCTGGCCGTATGGCGGTCCATGTACACGATCTTCAACCACTGGTATTCATGGATGCTGGCCGTATGGCGGTCCATGGAAATGATCTTGAGCTACTAGTATAAATGGATGCTGGCCGTATGGCGGTCCATGGACATGATCTTGAACTACTGGTATACATGGATGCTGGCCGTATGGCGGTCCATGGGTACGCGCGTTAGGTTTTGAGACGTCTCATAGGTCACTAGTTATTGCCGCCTCTTCTAGGCGAAAGGGAAACCCCATAGAACTAAAGTATTTACTTATCCCTCAAGCCAGTACTTGTTATTTAGTCATAACTTACTACGTTGCTACGGTTATGGGGTCACACTATATCGAGTCTTATTTCAGGTGACGATGAAGAATCAGTTGACCCAGAAGCTGGTCCCTCTCCTGCACCTGAGCCCGCCTCGTCATCCCCAGAGGCGGCCTCCCCTCACGCTGACAACATCGTGGCACCAGCTGCGAGTCCCAGCACAGAAGGTCTCACGACTCCTGTGGCTATGGCTGCGGGCGAGGACGCCGCGTAGTCAGGAGAAGCCGATTTAGACTACACCCACCATTTTGAAATAAAGACATTTAGATTACATCCGCCATTTTGGGAATAGAGGATATATAAGCCAGAGCATACCGAGACCGGCGCTTTTTCTGTTACCGGCTCTCGGAGCGGGCGCATCGGCGTGGTCTGGTTCGATCTTTATTTTTCTGTATTTTTTTGTATTCATGCGTGTGTTTGAATTTTGTTCCAATTTTGCCATAATTTGATTCTGAACTGTTTAATTTTTACGTTTAATAAATTGTGATATTTTTTATGGATTTTCACTTCTGCACCTAAAGATATATAAAGTATAAAAATAAAACCAAAATATCAAATACCAATACTATCAATAATACTAATAATATCAATACTATAAAATCATAAAAAGTAGAAAAAAAAAAATTAATTAAAAAAAAAACAAATCAACATTCACCAACACCAGACCCAAATAATTGACTGTTTACAATATGTTATAGCTAACACTAGTTGCAAGAAATCAATATGGTAATAAACTAACTAAAACTAGAGAAACTACTAAAAACATAAATCATGACAAAAAATAATAATAGTACCGACTTCAAAATAAGGGATAACTCAACAACTACTCGCCGGATCTCGCGCAAGAAGTGGGACCACAAGACAAACAACAGTTTTTGAATCTAAAAAAGAATACCCAGTCGAAAGTTCCGAGGTAACAAACACAAAAAAAAAAGAACAGTCGAAATTTAGAACCTCCTTCTTTTTGAAGTCGGTTAATACAGATTAGGGACTGAAAAAAAAACACACAAAACAATAAAGTAGCATCATTAGCCCGGTAAACTCAATTGTAAATGCAAAAATCCTAGGGGTAGAGTATGATATATTAAAAAAAAAAAAAAAAACAAAAAGGTAGGTATTTAAAGTTTAGGAAGTTGACCGGACTATAGATTACAGAATAAAATCAATGATTTTGTGGTAACTAACAACAATTATCATTGAGTTGAATGAAAAATACCGGTAATATTTATTCGTATCGGTATCAAGAATTGATTTGTATATAGCAACTGTTGAAATAAAGCTTTTCTTTCTTTCTTTTTATTTCATCAGATTAGGGTGTGATGATCACGGGGTTCACTCGCCAAGGGTGTAAAGGTTAAAAAAGTATAAGTTATAAAATAGCATGTCGCATCATTTATTTAAATAACAAATAATAAATAAAAAGCTTTTACATTACAAATCATAACATTATGACATTATTATTAAATTTTGAGTATTTTCTATACATTTGAGTGGCACAGGCCACTCCACGCCTAAAATTATCTAATTCATATCATTTTAAAAATGAGATCGAACATTAAAATCTAATACTTATAAAATAATATTCATTTTTAATATTCTCATTTGGAGAAATATTTGGTATTGACGTATAGTGAGACCAAATCGTCATCTTTATACTATATTTCAACGTAAAATATTGTATCTTTGTCCAATCCGATAAAAGTAGTTTTAGATATTGTTATAGTATCGTGTCGCTCCCTCACTATGTCTTCTTTTTGTTGGGTACGAGGACTTCACTATTCATTCTTCTTATTGACTTCCATTCCAGTATTAGTGTATGTTTGGATTATTCAAATTTTGTTCCAATATAAACTCCGATAAGCTGATTTAGAGATGACTCATTATCCACTTAGGGACACTTGTACAAAAATATTTTCTAAGTACCCTCAAAAATAATTATCGAGGTACCCTCAGTTATTATCAAAGGAAGGATTCCTCAATCCCGCGGACTTTTTAAAGTGTACCGCAAGCAGGTCGAGCGCGCGATAGATGACGTCCTCGTTGATGGCCTTGTGGCTGAGGCTGGCGACCGTAGTGGCCACTGCCTCCGACACCGCCTCCTCGCCGAATATGGAGATACCTGGGAAGAAATAGTCACGATTATCTTATAGTCATTTTTTATAATGGTTGGTATACGACCACTTGTCTTGGTTGTAAGTTTAACTTACCATATTAACTTACTAAGTTATTTCTGTAACACTTAACAGATACACATAGATACGTTTTACGGATGATATTGGGAAGGAGGGTAGCATTTTTTATTAAAATATTTAAAATGTATTATTTAAATAGAACCAGGGTGGCCTGATTTCTAGAGAATAATCAAGGGAATTACTTTTAGGTCACTTTGGCTCTATAAAAATAATCAATTTTAACTTAAAAAAATTAAAACAATGAATATTGTAAAAATGTTCTCAATTCAGGCTCTTTGGGCTCTCATAGCCAGATATGTACGGCACAAGAAGTATACTCTGTATCTGATTTATTTATTAATTTATTTATTGATGATGACTGATGACGGATCACGTGACATTGAATGAATTGACGACCCTGTAGCCTAGTTGGTAGCGACCCTGCCTGCGACGCGAGGGGTCCCGGGTTCGATTCCCGGCCGGGGCAGATATTTATGTGACAGAGAAATATTTGTACTCGGGTCATGGATGTGATTGTGATGTGTCGTCCATGCCACCCGCGACACAGGTAATAACCTACTGCGGGGGTATGAGAATGTTAGCGTTTATTTTCATTAAAAAAAAATGAATGAATATCTGCGCCCTATCATCACTGCTTGCCCTCCATGTGTATATCGACGCTTGAAAAGCAAAAATTACCAAGCGACATGTTGGGCGATATTGAGATAAATACATCACTGAAATCAGCAAACAATTCTGCGTCGATTGATCATATTATACTCTCGTACCTCTAGGAAGAATTTTGTTGTCGCTTGGTAACTTAAAAAACAATTTCAGCAATTTTTTTTTCTAAAATTAAAAACTTTAAAATGCAATCTAGTGTAAAGTTGCTAACATGTCGATTGGTAATTTTTGCCTTTCAAGCGTATGGCGCTAGTGTCACCCCACCAGGTATAGCATCCCGCAGCAGGCGGCAAGTGTCCTCGGGGCGGAACTCCCGCAGCCCCCGGGGGCGGGCGGGGGCGTCCCGGGCGGCCATGCGCTGGAACACCACGAACACCTGCGCGCGCAGCCAAGCCGCCATCTCCTGCAGCCACGCCGAGATCAGCGCCTCGCCCACGTCTGTGCCACATGCCCACATGGACATTGGACATGTACAAACACAGGGCATGGTATAAAAACTTTGTGTAATGTTAATCAATGTATTTAACTTGTGGCATTCAGCAATGAATCGGTTAACTGTTTTGCTGATGTCCAATAAAATGTGCACACAGTTTTAAACTTAAGTCATCGTGGACCACAAACTATTATGTTTTTCTTGAATTTCAATTTGTTGACTCGACTATTTCTATGTTACTTTTCTGTCTTACTTTATCATTTGTATTGTATGATTGCAAAGTAAGGCAATTCAGTACCCTGTGATTGAAACAATGTTTGTCGACAACTCGTGTGGCATTAATGGTTACCGTTCCGGAATACCGTTCGAGGGATCCTGGGCGTGTGTGTATTACTGTACAGGGCATCCTAGTGTGTGGCTATGAGTGTGTAGCGTGTGTAGTATTATTAATGTGTTGGCGTGGTAGTTGAGTTGAGTTGTGGTTGCCTATAATTGGGAAGGCAATTGTATAACTTTGTATAATTGCTATCTAGATTTATGGTGTAGTGTACTTTCCGTTGGCAATCCTTAAAATAAATATTCCTAACGAGGCAGAAATTTCAATGAGTTTTAAACTCTGCTTAGTCTGGGTGTGTGTGTTATTGTACAAGGTATTCCAGTGTGGGGCTTATGTGTAGTATTATTAGTGTGTTGGTGTGGTGGTGTGGTGGTGTGGCGTGGTAGTTACCGGCGAAGAGCAGCGTGGCGAGGCGGTAGGCCACGTGCCGGCGCGCCAGGCCCGCCGCGCTGGCCGCCTCGCACGCGCCGCTCCAGCGCGCGCCCTCGCCCGCACACCACTCCTCTGACACACACACACAGTAACCGTTACATTGTAGTACAGTATGGCTGACGTATCTTGGCGCGTCTGAACATAGGCTCTGCGAACTTTAGCGCGTGTAAGACAGAGATGGCAACACGAGCATGCTAACGTATGACTGAGACATACTCGTAATACACCGCGTATCGTGTATTGGCCAATTATTATGTTACTGCGCAGCCTTCCGCGCGAAGTTCACACGCGCCAAGATACAGCGGCCGAACTGTACCACAATTTAATGTCAATGCCTTATTTATTTATTTACTCTTTATTATAAACCTATAAACTAGATCACAATGGGCGGACCTAATGCCTGATTGCATTCTCCACCAGTCAACCCTGGGCGATAAGCTAAAAGTTGAGGTAGATGCTACAGAAGAATTTATATTTAAATATTAAATATGTTTTAACCAAGAGTATTTTCACTAAATAAATATATAATCACATACTTAAATACTACATAATACATGCCTTCTGTTGTGTAACGTTCCATTTAGGAAACATAACAGGCAAAGTGTAATATATTTTTACAAATTAATTCAGTATGAAACCAAATCTCGTGCGCATCATTCGCGTGTTCCCTTCATACTCTCAAAACCTGAACACCGTAACTACACCAGTTGGTAACTATACTCCAGTCACATTCGGGTTGGACTCTTGTCTTGCCGTCTTGCCGGGTGGTCTTATTTCAATGCTACCAACATTATATCGAACTCCAGATTTAGTTCAAACGCACTTTATTGCGACAAAAAGTTTCATGCACCTGATTGTTTGTCGTTGCTAGGCAACAGTTTGCTTACACCGAGTCCGGATCGAATGTGACTGGAGTACAGTCACACCTGAACACGCACACCCTACATTGATGACCTCCACACACTGATGCCACCATACTAACATATCAAGGCGATATCGCCGGTTACGTATAGTGCGTCGAATAAATGTAACGACATGACAAATGTTACCATATTGAACGCGAGTAACCGCCCTCGGTTTTATTTTATTTACACCTTGGGTTACATTACTGGAGTTTTATGAAGGATCCCTAATTTTTTGAAAATATAGCCTATGTCACCCGGGGATAGTGTAGCCCGACAGTGAAAGAATTGTTTCAAATCGGTTAAGTAGTTTCGGAGCCTATTCAATGCAAACAAACAATCAAATCTTTCCTCTTTAAAATATTAGTATAGATAAACAAAAATGATATGGCAAGACTCTTATCGAGTTTTAGTGGCAAAATTTCCCCCTGGAAAACTAAAGTGTCAAGTTACCCCAGTCCTCGGGCGGCGGCGGGGAGGGCGCGCGCGGCGGGGGCGGCAGCTGCTGCAGCGAGTCCAGCGCCGCGTCCACCTGCCACAGCGAGCGCCGCGCGCCCAGCAGCCGCCCCACCGCGCCGCCCACCTGACACAACCGACAACATATCGCTCACCTAGTAATATACGTAATGGCACATCTGCAAAAAATGCGAAATTTTGTTCACATGGTATACGTGTCTAAAAGTGCATAATCTACATAGTGGTAAATATGTAATAATGTTTATACTAGTAATCAAACCCGTACAATCTGTAATAAACGTAAAAAGAACCCATAAATTAATTTTAAACATTTTTATATAATTTTTGAAATTCGTTTCTGTAAAATAAGACAAACGTAGATGTGCCGTTGTATTACTAGGTGTGCTATATAGTGGTCACTGGTAGCGGCGCGGCGGCGGATCCACCACTGACGCCCCAACTCAGAGTCACTAACGGCTATTTTAATCAGTCCTTAGTAAAGAATCACCATACAATTTTTGTACTAAAGAGCGATTTAAGTAACCCTTAGTGACTCTGAATTCGGGCGTGAGAGCTTTAGAGGCGTAATAATGAGCAAAAAGGCAGCGAGTCGGCACTGGTCAGATTTTTATAACGCCACAAAAATAACCGATAAAGAACTGACGATCCACCTGAGTGGTAAGTAGCTACCGTCAGCCATGAATATCAGCAACACCAAGGAAGAAGTACTTAGAGAAGAAAAAGAAAGAAAGTCGCGTTTAAAAAGTGAAGCGCGGATATAAAAAGGCGCCGAAAGATGATCCGACCTGATCAAGAATTAGGACACCCACCCCCAAGCAGTGTACACCATGCAGTAATAACCAGGTCGTTGAGACAGGGCTGCGAGGGGACTGCTCCTGTACCAGCGCTGCAGCGGTACCGGGTACTGATATTTGAAGCAGTAAGTCGTAGTGAGCGGTATTTATAAATTACTAGCTTTTCCCCGCAGCTTCGCCCGCGGTCGAGATCGATTTTTGAAGTGAAAACTTCTTTACTACGGGGGTGATTTGAAATTCGATGAAACGAAACTGTCCAGTGGAGACTGGAGTTTAGTGGAGACTGGAGTTGAGTGGAGACTGGAGTGGAGTGGAGACTGGAGTGGAGTGGAGTAGTAAAACCTACAATTATTATCTTCCCGAAATTTTATTCGTCTCATTATCTTGAAAACAAAATTTCAGAAGGTTTCACTTCTACCACGTGTGAATAGCACACATTTTAATTTTTTACAAATCTCACGGGAACCCTGAATTTTTCCGGGATAAAAAGTATCCTATGTTACTTCAAATACCTCCAAGAATATGTGTACAAAGTTTCATGATGATCGGTCAAGTAGTTTTCGCGTGAAAGCGTAACAAACAAACTTACATTCACATTTATAATATTAGTAGGGATAACATTAGCTTTTTTAAAGTTGGCTTTGTCACAAATGTTTTTAACTGTCCGACTCAACGACTGGAATCACTTATAGACAGTACAGATGAGACCATAAGTCGACCATGGTCGTCACGTATCACGTATGGTACTCACGGTGGCGTCGGTGTCGGCGACGACGTACGCCCAGTCGGCGGGCGGCTGCAGCTCCTGCTCGGCGCTCACGGCCGTCTTGATGGAGTTCAGCATGCCCGTCACCGTGCGCTGGAACAGTCTGCGCGCGCACACACACACACCCATCACACACTGCACACGACATGTCAGCACAGAATACATAATAGTACATATTGGTACAGAAGAGTCACTGCGAAATCATTTAAATAAATAGCGACTCTTGCTCCAATATAATAAAGTGTAATTCAGGTCGCACAGCGCTAATCGTCAACAGACGTTGACATCTAGACGTTGCCTCTCTTTCTAATCATAACTCTTATCCTCTCTGACAACGACAGAGTTATCTTTTTTGTGACGACATGTGTCATAGATTACGAATGTATGACACGCATGGCAGCCCTTCTGAAATTGGCCCAACACGTCGAATGCGGCACGTACTTGTAACATGTCCGCCAGGCCTGGTGTGAGTAAACAAATCGAAAAGAAATGCGTTAGAGAGGGAGGCAACTCATTACGCGTTTTTGATTAGCGCTGTGCGACCTGAATTACATTTTATTACGTTGGAGCAAGAGTCGCTATTTATTTAAATGATTTAACGGAGTGCGCTTTCTGTACTTATTAGGAGTACTATTATTTCTTCTGTGCCTATACGCAGTGGCGGATTTAAGTTTGTTGTCGCCCTAGGCCCCATAAGATATGCCGCCCTTTTTGCTCCATGAGGTGATTATCGAAATTAAATATGAAATTTTTAAAAACCTTAATAATTATTATGTATCAAATATTAACTTATATACGTTTTATTAGTTAACATAGAATTATCGTTTATAGTTGCCAGTTAATTGAGATGAAAATGGTCAAATGTCATTACGACATCCACAATTTTTTTTTTATCAAAAATGTTTTTCATCTGAATTTTTACATTTTTTTAATAGAAAGTCCAAAAAATTATGAACGAAGAAAAAAACCAAACCTGGCAACGCTTCAAGTTACACAATCGCCTCATACAAAGAGACCCACTCAAATGTTGCCAACTTGTAAATATTTCACCTCAAAAATGCCGATTTTCATACATTTTACAAAATGGCCGCCACGGGGTCCGTCGTCTTGTCGAAAAAAAATATACCCCAAACAAAAAAGTTGAGGATAGACCCAAGCAAAGAGAGAATAAATATTGCAAAAAACGTTTAACGTTATAATATAACACCACCGCGATGTAACCTCGCAGACACCTCGAAAATTAAAAAATTTCAAAGTTAAAAATATCTCGGCGGCCATCTTGTTTTTTTTTTCAATTTTTTTCAACTTAATCGTAGTAGTCAACCCAAGATTAACCGAAAACGACATCAATGTCGGGTAAGCGGTAAGAATAAAAAAAAGTTGGTAATTGCAGAGTGGTCGCCATCTTAAATTTTTGAACAGTTGAACAGTCCAATAGCCAGTGTTGCCAGTTAAATTTGATGAAAAATGAAAAAATGGTGAAATTTTTTGATTAAAAATGTTTCTCCTACTATATTTTTGAATAGAGTTCAAAAAATCTATGAGGGAAAAAAATTTACGTAACCAAAGACCAAAGCCTACAACTGCCCCATACAAAAAGCATAATTAGGCGAAAAGTCATTAACAAAAAAAGTTGACAATCTCAACTCGGCCGCCATCCTGTAAATGTGAAATGTCAGATTTTTCCCGAGGTGACGGGAGGGGAAGGAGAAAACCCGCCATAACAAACACAAAAACAACAAAATCCCATCTCACCACCTAGGCACCTGGGAGAACAATAATTATAATACTTATCACGGTGGTAAGTCTAGGATTACTATAGGTTGAATTTTTTTTTAATTTAATTATAATTTATTCAATAAAGGCTATTCCGCTATAAAAATTAATAATTTGCGAAAAATCTGAAAATTATTGTTTTCAAACTAATATAGATTAAAAAGAATCCTTAATGCACCAACAAATTAAAGGGTAAACTAAACATTAAAAATATTTTATAAAGAAGCGAAAATAATTAACAAAAATATTTTAGGTAGGTAGGTACGAATAATTCTCTGAATATTTTACTGTTCTTAAGTTTTTAGGGTTCTGAAAATTTTGCCGCCCCCAAAATCATGGCGCCCCTAGGCCCGGGCCTCACGGGCCTAGGCCTAAATCCAGCACTGCCTATACGTAAGATATTATACATTGTTAATCACACAATCTGTAATATTAAACTTTAGGTAACTATTAAGTGTCATGGCCAGGTAGTACTCGTAGTAATGTAAAGCAGGGAGGTAAGGTATGTAGTGTAGTGTATATAGTTACTTGTCGAGGCGCTGCATGTTGTTGGCGGCCTGCCGCGGGGGGCTCTCGCCGCTCATGTCGTACTCGTCTGCGACAGAACAACAACATCTCACACACAAACTTACTTAATATACGTTGTTAGCGATTCGGTTCCTCATGAGTTTTTAGGTTTCGGTGGATGAAATAATTTTCGTTTTACTATCAATTATCTCGAAACTTCATTTTTATGACACAAATGGGAAAATTTTGATTATTTCTTACCTGAATGGCACAACTTTGCAACACACGAAAAGTTATTTTTTTCGCTGGGAAAAAAAGCAGACTTTATGCGGTCCCTGGATGATCATGCTGCAAGTTGGATCGTCATTCGCTATGCACTCTAGTACAACAAAGAGGTCTCCTGCTCTGTACGTAAGTGCATGTCACGCTGCATGATCATCCTTAGATTGCGTTAGTCCTCCATATTGCAGACGGCACTGGGAGGGGTGCTGGGAAAGAATGAAGTAGGTCACGCTGCATGATCATTTTTGGACCGCGTTTGCATTGCGCGTGCATTGCAGACGGCACTGGGAAGGAATGAAGGCCGGTATCAGTACCCGGTACCGCTGCACCGCTGGTACAGGAGCAGTCCCCTCGCGGCCCTGTCTCAACGACCTGGTTACTACTGTATGGTGTCGGTACTGACCAGCGAGCGCGGCGGTGTCGACGGGCCGCGAGTACGGGTAGCCGGGCGCCGCGCTGTGCGTGCGCCCCGCTGTCTCCTCCGCGCCCTCCATCAGAAGATACGGAGACCTGCCGACAATAACCACCATTTCAACTATTATGACGATTTTTTTTTCTTTTTACAAAGAATAAGTTAGTGCTTGACAACAATCTCACTTGATAAAACCTGGCGTTTAAGTCCAAGATGGACAAAGCATTAAGTTATTAAAAGACTCATGATTCGATTTCTATTTCTTTTCTTCTTCTCCTTTATATCTCCATCGCTGATGCTGATAGCTTAAGGTGTGACTGATGTTCATGCGCCAAGATTACTCACTTATATCAATAAAAAAAATCTAGTTTGAGCTTTAAGTACTTACGCTCGAATCTGATCTGTTACATTACATGCTAACGGTTGATAAGGGAGCGCCCTAACGAAGCTCAAAGACCTGTGACATAATACTGAGCCGTGAAGTATGACACTGAGCTGCGTGTGAGCTGAACAGCTACCTGTTGCCGGTCTCCTGCAGCAGCGAGCGCAGGCGCGCGATGCTGGTGGACAGGTCAGCCACTTCCTCGTACTCGGGCTCCGGGGACTCCGACAGCGGCAGCGGGAGCGGCACCGGGGGCTCGCGCGGCCGCGGCGGCTGCGTCCCCTGACCCTGTTATTGAAAACGTTATTTTCGCAGAAATGATTTTTAAGTTTTTTTTTTTCACATTTTATATTTACACATCTTATATTTTACATTTATGATATAATACAGAATTCGAGTACTTTAACACATAAAAAAACTTACGAAATCTAGTATGAGGGAACAAGCAGATACTCACAACACTGTCTTGTGAAGTGACTCGATGCTGCTTGACCAATTGTGGTACCGAATTGCCCGCCTCCTCTGCAATCAACCAAATCGACTACCTAGTACTTGTCGAAATAAATCCCAGGTTTATTTTTAAACTAGATGATTTCTATCTGATTACGGGGCATTGCAGTTTTGTATAAACATTAAAACAATCAATACCTTTCTGAGCACCGTGAAAGGCCTCTATTGGATCGGTAGCGGGCCCCTTGGCGTGCGCCTGGCGGGCGGAGTCCGGGGGCGTCACCTTGCCGCTGCCTCGGTCCTTGTGATGTAATGGGAACTTCTCCTGAGGACATCACTACATACATTAATATCACTAACAGTTCAAGTGGTTAAAATGTAACCTCTCATTCAGTGAACCGAGTTCGAAGCCTACGCATTTTGATATTTAAAAGGGTTTCATGACAAAATCAAAAGATTAGGTGCAGGTAGTTTAAACTTTAAAATATTATTAATTTAAAATTGGATCATTTTATTAATTTTTCTGAACAATCTTGTAGTTTTTAACAAACGTACAACTGGTAAAAATTTTGACCAGCAGTAAATAGATAGTCTTCAAACAAGGTCTAAAGATAAACGCTAAACCAGCTAATCCGTGAGTGCTACAGTAGTATCGTACGCAACTGACCTGCGAGTCATCGCTGAGGCCGGTGAACCGCAGCCCCTTCTTGATGCCGGCCAGCCCGATGTCGAACAGCCCCTCCATCATGCCGGCCGCCTCATCCTGCGGACCGCACTCCACCCGGTACTCAACTGGTACTTTACAAGGGAACTTACCCACCACTACGTCTTGTAGGGATAAATAAATAAATAAATAAATAAATAAATAACGCTTCACACTCATAGCCCCACACTAGGATTCCCTGTGTCGTGGGTGCCATGGACAACATACAAGACAAGGACATTCACACCCAGACCGAGAACAGAAATTCAAACTCATCATTCAAATTTCCGCCTCGCTGGGAATCGAACCCAGGACCCTCAGTGCGGCGATCCGGCATGGTAACCATTGCGCCACACGGGTCGTCAATACAGTAGATCGTTGATACAGTAGCGCAGTTCAGAAACGCGCGACGGACGCGTTATGAATGACATGACAGGTGTGGCCAAAAGTTAGCGACCTAATAGGGGCATGGCCGTATTAATGCCATTACACGTTAAGCAATAAATCCGACACATTTAAACTAGTCACCAAATTCACCAACCCACCCAGCACGAACTTGCGATAAGTATGACACGATGTTGCAAACAGCTGACATGCAACTGCATCATGTAATGTTTTTATTGAAGCGTGAAGCATCGCCACCAGTATATGAACCAGTCCAATGTTAGCGACGAAATGATTGTTTTTCTATTTTATGGAAATAGCCGAAAAACGAGTTATCGATTCACCTGATGGATGCCTGATGGTATGTGGTCACCGTCGCCCATGGACATCATCCACTCCAAACGCAACACTGATGCGTTGCCGACCAAAAAATAAGAGAAAGAAACACGTTTGACGGATAACTGAAGCAATTTTATTTTCAAATTACACCTTATGACTTTTGTTTACTAATTTGCTTGTATACTGTTAACAATGTCACATTCTTGTTGATATTTTTGTCCCCATCTTCTAGATTATTAAGCAAGATATAGTTTCAATAAAATCAATCCACGATAAATTGGTAAGAAATTGATGCAATCATTCACATTTTTTTATCATACTTTAATTTCATGCTTGATGCTAGGAATACATATTTTAAATTTAAATAAACTGAAATAAATAACATCCCCATGCAATTTTTTAAAAACTATAAGCTATTTTATAGTGTAAACAAGATACATGTTTAAAACCGTGTTGGTTTTGACATATTAGTGGTATATTGGGAACTATATGCAATTATAATAAAAGTGTTACTAATTTCTGTCTGTACATAGAAGATTTGAAGAAATATTATTTTTATTATCTACTTGTTGGTCTGTCTGTTTGTTCGTGTGTTTATTCCCCTGTCTAACTTACACTAGTAGCAAGGCATTTGCTTTTGTAATGTAAAAGAAAAATGTATAATGTCCAACATGCATACAGAGACATTTACATGCTGTAAAAATCTCATTCAACATGACACTATACAATAATATGGAATGGACTGAGAAAACCAGCAAGTTATAAAGGATCTTCTAGTTGTCTTCAAAATCATTTTTACTTCTACCACCTTGTCAGAAAGGTGCTTTATCTATGAGAAGATACGGCGAAAGAAACTCCCCAAATGCTGGTCTCCTCAATCCATTCCATTTCTTATTATTAAACATGAAAAGCGTAAAGCAGATAGAACGTGCAAACCGACGTACACTGGAATGTTTGCAGGGCACATCTATGTCTAACGGGACCTGGAGGTCTCCAATCTTGCTCTTGGCCTGGTGCACCGTCGACTGAATGTCCTTGAGGAGAGCGTCCGTGGCTTTGGGGCTATTCTCCTTCTTTGCCTCTTTCACTTCACTTGGTTCCGGGTGGTCTATATCTATGGCGTCTTCTTCACCTAGTAATCAATAAAAAAATTACTCAGTTTCATATTATTAGCAAATGCTCTATTAAGAAGAAAATGTCATCAACAAAACCAAAGACATCATCAATGCATTGCCATTAAAATAGATGAGAGAAGAAAGAAAGTACATACCAAACCAGAGTGGCTGTGGGGAGCGGTTCCGGAGATTGGGGCTCTGCTCATTATCCTCGTGTCCCCACAGGCGGCTGAGGCTCATCTCGTCCAGGCTCGCCAGGAGGTCCTGGCCTACACTGATACACTGCAGGTCCATGTCTGTCTCCCAGGTCTTCACGCTACCTGTTGGATGATGTACTGATAAGTATTTGCTTCTGTATCATATAAACATTATAAAGCTCACTGATATTGAAAAGCATTAACTGTAATAGATTAAAATATGCACAGCCTCACCTTCAATAATCCTATCATATATTTTAACTTCATTCCTTCCCTGCCGCCCCCGTCTCTGCCTCAACACTGCAGTCGGCTTGATCTCAACTGGCTGACTGCCAACTGTTTCTTCTACTACATTAACATTTTCTGGGATCTCTTTTAGTTCTTCTTTAGACTCGTTGGGAAGTGATGGAACCATTTTAACCTCAGCAGAGGATATTGGAGAAGAGATATTTGCTTCAGGTGGTGGTGTGGTTTCCTTCTTGACCTCATTGTCCTTAGCAACCTCTACTGGCTTTTCTTTTTCCCCTTCAACATTATCTTTTTTTGATTCTGGAATTTTTTCATCCTCACTTTTACTTTCTAATATCATGAAGAGCTTATCATTCAGCCAGGCTGGGTCAGATAAGGTGTTGTCCACAAAGTGGTCCAGTTTTTTTGCCAGGATACGAATCAGGAGTTCAGAGTGAGGAGTGTCCCAAAGCTCCCATGGTACTAGTTCCTTGAGGATAATCCTTAAAATGTTTACACAATGATCTGCAGAGGTTATCTTTTTGTCCGGTGAATTGAAGATGGGATGAGTTTTCTTGTACAACGAGTCTACCGAGCTTGTTGGAGACTTTTCATGTCTCTTCAATGCTTTCTTATACTCTTTTATGTGGGTTATGAAGATGGCACACATATCCACAAATACATCTTTGGTTTCAATTTTATGGCATATCTGGAAATGTTTTAAGAAATGTAAAGTTGATTGATGGTACACCTTAGATTGCATTGATATTCAATAATTTGGTTGGTTCTACCTAAGAACATTCATAGTATCCTAAGGTCAAAGAACTAACTAACGTAACTGTTAGAGTAGCAACTAGCCAGAAGAAACTTACTAACATGCATACTATCAGGATTAATCTGGATGTTTCTTCTGGAGTGACAACACGTGCAGTTAGTTATCAGTGCAATTTAAAATAAAAGTCAATTCATTATATATATGTATGATTACCAATAATTATAATTTAATTACATTGCCTTTAGTTTATTACATTGAATTTGATGTCAAAATTTGGGTCCATTATTTAATTATTTAACAATTATATCCCATTACTAAACAATCCCTTAAACAGAGTTGTGTGAATGCACGTGCAAATGCCGGAACCTCCTGAAGAAGACCGAGTCCAGTCTATCAGATATCATCTTTAGAATTCTGTTGCTACTACCTCGCACATGTTGAAAAGCACATGTCGTTTTCTTCTGCATAATAATTTTCTAGCAGGAATTTACAAGGAATCATCAGTTGATATATTACCTGCTACCAAACCATAAACTCGGTCGTATATATGAAAATTAAACTTGCAAGATTATGATTCAGTATGTTTTTTTTTTTACTTAAAATAAGTTAATGCTTGACCACAATCCCACCTGATGGTAAGTGGAGATGAGGTCCAGGATGGTGAGCGCACTAACTTATTGAAAAAGCAAGCCTATTCACTCTTTTTTTGAAGTCATCCACATCATAGGTGGGCGGGAACACAGACACAGGCAAGCTATTCCAATCCTTTGCGGTGCGCATAATGAATGACGATGTCTAAACAAAAGACTAACTTGAAACATTTTGTTGATCATCTGGTCCAGCAGCTGCTTGCAGGCGAAGGGGAAGCCGATCTCCTCCGACACGTAGGGCACGTACCACGACGACACCAGCCTCCGCTCCAGCACCGTCGAGATCACGCTCAGCTCGTTCGTGTCGTACTCCGCGCACTCGCCCGCTCCCGCCTTCACCCTCACTTGCGGCAGCACATCGCGGAGGAACCGCACACTTGGGTAACTCTCCATCCAACTCAACTCGTACCTTAACGGCTTGTTCAAGTGCAACAGCCATTGGATGAACCTTATACTCAGAAATACTGACACGATGAACAGACCCAAGATGTAGATGAGGAGCCACACACCGGTTATTGGTGAAACATTCGTCACGACGTTCAATAATATGCAAATGACGGTTCCACTGCACGATATTAGAGTCACTGTTTCTAATAGATTCCTTTTGAGTAACATTTTGGAATTTAAAATTTTACAAACAATCATCCGAACTTATAGCAAAAGTTAAATGACTAAATATTGAATTAATTGTAGTTTTGTTTACAAAACAAATCTTCAAGAGTTGCATTGCACTTGCAAGTTGCAGTACAAACTTGGCACTAGGGCTAGGGATACGCAAAAAGTATCGATACTTCTAGGTATCGATACTTTTGTTTCGATACCAAGTACTTTTGGTATCGATACTTTTGTTCCGATACTTTCGAGGTATCGATACTTTCTAGAAGTATCGATACTTGCCTTCGTCCATTTCCAATAAATTATTAGCGTATGAAAAATAGCAATTATTAATCGATAAAACCTAAGACATGATTCGGTGAATTCCCACTCATTGCCGAGCACTTACTTATGTGTGTTACCATTTTATTTCGTTGTACTATTTTAGGAGTTTTTTACGAGTAACCTTTACGGGTTGAACAATATGTGTAGTGTTTTTTGTCTTTTAAACTATTTCACTTATTTAGTTTTCTGATAATTGCAGCCCTTAAAAGTATTATGGCATTATTTGCACAGCATCTTTCAGTTTCTTAGTTATAGGAAAGTACTTCTCTGACAAAGGTACACATATGACTAACTTATGTAGTATAGAGGTAAGGAGAGCCATCTCAGTGCATGAAAATTGTTCGTAAAAACGTGTCCAATAACGGGTGGCGCTGCGGTAGCCTAGGATAAATTTTATTGAACTTGGGAAACTTCAATCCGTCTACAATAGCTATGTTCATATCGACGCTATTATTATTTATTATTTCGACGCTAACGCTATTGTCGCAGGATGGTAGTAGGTATTGGAATCTCTATTATCAATATACAACTGGACACTATTTCAACTTTCCCCCCCATATGAAATAGCTCTCCTTACCCTCTATACTCCATGGACTAACTGACAGTTTCTTAATATTATGTACCCAACTTATCTGTGAATTGACGAAGGGCGCTGTCGGACGCATTGGACCAATCACTGGACGCAATTCGAGACGTAGTAAATGTCCATGAATGAACACAAAGAACTTATGAATGGGGCGGCATTAGTTCCAATTTTCGCCATTTCACAGATAAGTTGGGTGCACTGTATCTACAATTAGATACTCGGCATGTTCTACTACGATAAATTATTTTCTGATAAATATGACAGATCAGTGTTTTTGTGTTGACGTTGATGCACCATCGTTACGAATGTGCATTGCTTTAGTGGTCTCAAACCATCTTCGAATTGCCTTTCAAATGAAACCGTTTTGAGAGATATGGGTTGAATGGTATCAGTCAGTCTTTAAAGGACATCCGTACAAACATTTTTGTGCAATACATACATATATGTGTACATAGATTGGATATTAGTGATTATTTTATGAGACACGTTCCTGCTAGATTTTTTTGCGAAACTTTGCAACACACACAACGTTCCATTCAGGTTTTATATAAATGTATTAAAAAGTACTAGATACCTAGAGGTATCGATACTTTTGTTTCGATACTTTTTTGGTATCGATACTTTTGATACGATACTGGTATCGAGTAAAGTATCGATACTTTTGAAATTTTGCGTAACCCTACTTGGCACTTGCATATTCAAACAAACAATCAATAAAATTTTCTATCAATGGCACTGTCATCTGTCATGTCATATCACTGTCAATACTGTCAACTGACAATGCTTTAGGTTTTTTTTTCTCGTAAGATGGCGTTGGCGTACTTACTTTCAACCACAGAAAAGAAAAAATAACTTTTTTTATAAATCTAGCAAATTGGAATATTTTTGATGTTAGGAAAATAAAGAATTATCTCCTTGCTAGGCTTCTCCGGGAATAAACATCGTGGTAAAAACCCAGTTCAGTAGATGGAACATGTCGTTATTACTTCGTGTTACGGTCCGCACAGTCCGCACTGGCTACAAGATATTATAGTGGTTGCTAGAACGCCATTGCGTAGCCGGCCAAGATCTAATTTGGTTTTGTAGGGTGCCAAATTTTACATTGATTCTAGACGGATGGTTCTATGGCGTTTTTACGGCACAGTATCCATCCTGAATCGAAAATGGTTAATGAGGGTAGATAGTACGTCGACTGCTCAAGATTTCTAAGAAATGAAAAAAAATTCCATGTACCATTATTTTATTACAACCTTACAAAACAGCAATACACGATGAATACCAGTATATCACAGAGTTGGAATGTCACTTACATGTTTAATAGTGGAAAAGGTCTTTAATTTTTATTTCAAACCTTTAACAGTCTGTATTTATGTGGAAGAGAAAGTTTAAAATAAATTCAGATATTTAGATCAAAATAAATGCACTCTTAATACCTAATACAGAAATGTACTTATAATAATGTAACAATATAATGAAATTTACTTACATATTAAAAGGACGGAAAGTCAAGACGAAACATTTCAATATAACTTTACACAATTTATTCTGCGTTGATATAATGCCATATAATAAAATATATTTTGTAAATCTAAACACACACGATAAAATCAATTGAATGACCCGAAATATTTATATAACAGTAAAAATCTTATATAATTATGTCAATACTAGCATTTATACTTAATACACTACGTTATTATACTACCGTCAACATACAACATTATAAAATAGTCTTCATAATCAAACATACATTTTTTATATCATTTACGTCATTTGACCTGCAAATTAATATCATTATCACAGCACACTTACTTACTATGATTGCACCGTTTAATAAGACTAATAGAGATAGAGCTGAAATAACTATTTAAATTTATTTCAAATCTATTCATAATTCAAAATAAAAATCAAACAAAAGAAATCCGGAAATTATTTGGTAGGCTCTGAACAAACTTTCTGGATATCGGTAAAGCCTTCGACACTAACACTACAGGTAAAAATACGTGTATAACAAAATTGCATCAGTCAAATCAAACATTATTGGCAAGATGGACGGTACGTTAAGTATACATTATGACAGTGAGGCACGTTAGAGTGCGGTGACGCTGTCCAAGTCGTCGCTCGATCTTCTTTCGAGGTGTGCCTCAGGGAGCGGTTCTAGGTCTGCTGCGTCTATATCTGCGTTGGTCTTCTCAGTAAAGTTTAGGAACATCTGTATAAAAACATGTACTTAATTACTTTGGATTCCAAATATCTAAGAAAATCATGAAAGCGCTGTTAAACATTAATTAAACTGTGTGATCTGTGAATATGCTACCACATCAGGTAAGGACGGTGCGTGATATAAGGTAGTAGATGCGAGACCTGGTCAAGAGAGCTCTGGTTGACCGTGTAGTCGTCGATCTCGCAGCCGGCCTGCAGCTCCGCCATGAGCGCGAACACGTCGCTCAGCTGCGTCGTCACCTGCTTCTTGTCCACTGCAACAACAACTATCATTCTGCAACTCTATCCCATGCAAATAAAATGTCTAAAACAGCTTTCCAGCCTATGTGCAAAATTTTACTATATTAATCGAGAAAAAGTTTAGCAGGGAAACAAAAGGTAATAATAATAAGATTACTTCGATGTGTCGTCGACTTCGACAAACATCAAACAAATCATTCATCATTCGAGTGATTTAATAATACCATTACTAAGAGAAAGCTGGTGTCTTAGCCCAGTGTCGATAGCTCTAAAAACGGTAAAAAGTGGAAGAAAATTATAGTAGAATGAAACCTATTGCAAAAGGAAGAGAATATAACGAAGATTATAGGAAAAATAAATTACGGGCGATCTGAGGTCGGGAAGGGGGGGGGGGGGGGGGGGGGTTTTAAGGGAAAAAAATGGTTTATCTCGATTTCCGGAAAAACTACAAGTCCTATTGAAAAAAGTTGAATGGCAAAGTTGTAGGTAATAAAAAGATCTACAACTTTTGTATTTACACTCTTTTACATAACCTCAAAATTTATGTGAAAAATTCAAAAAACCACGTTTTTGGTTTTTTATTTTTATCTTTTACAAAAAATATTTTTTTTTCACGAAATTTGGTGAAAACTTACCTTTGTATGTCCTTAACATACTGTAATTTTTTTGATTCAAAAAAATATTTTTTTCCACCTTATTTTGACCTTAAATCAAAAAAACAACCTTATTTTCAGTCGAAAAATCTCACGTCAAAATATCTGATTTTTTTTAAAAGTCGGTAGTCCTCTTGTTTGTTGGAATCTCTACTTTCTAATGGTATATAAAAACTTATACACTACTATGGTAAATATTCTCAGAAAATGCAATAAAACGACAACTATTTTTATATAAAAACTTATACACTACTATGGTAAATATTCTCAGAAAATGCAATAAAACGACAACTATTTTCGCAAAAAAAATCGGATTTCATTGATTGCATATGAGATGGCAAAAAACATGCGAAAATAGTAGTCGTTTCATTGCATTTTCTGAGAACATTTACCATAGTAGTGTATAGGTTTTTATATACCATTAGAAAGTAGAGATTTCAACGAACAAGAGGACTACCGATTTTTAAAAAAAATCAGATATTTTGACGTGAGATTTTTCGACTGAAAATAAGGTTGTTTTTTTGATTTAAGGTCAAAATAAGGTGGAAAAAAATATTTTTTTGAATCAAAAAAATTACAGTATGTTAAGGACATACAAAGGTAAGTTTTCACCAAATTTCGTGAAAAAAAAATATTTTTTGTAAAAGATAAAAATAAAAAACCAAAAACGTGGTTTTTTGAATTTTTCACATAAATTTTGAGGTTATGTAAAAAAGTGTAAATACAAAAGTTGTAGATCTTTTTATTACCTACAACTTTGCCATTCAACTTTTTTCAATAGGACTTGTAGTTTTTCCGGAAATCGAGATAAACCATTTTTTTCCCTTAAAACCCCCCCCCCCCCCCCCCCCCCTTCCCGACCTCAGATCGCCCGTAATTTATTTTTCCTATAATCTTCGTTATATTCTCTTCCTTTTGCAATAGGTTTCATTCTACTATAATTTTTTTTCGTTTCAAAAATTATCGGCACTGGACTATCTCTGTTATGAATGTCCATGAGCGACGATGACCACTCGGGGCCTGTGTCTTCGCTGGTTCCGCACAAAGTAGGTACAGTAATTTGGTGCTGGATACTTGCGCTAACTCCCTGCGGCCAATCTTCTATATACGTGTATACGTTTGTCGGTTATTTACACAATAATTATCATGGCATCGGCTTTCAAACAACCCAGACAGAAACACACACACACACACATACACACACACACACACACGTCAAACTTATAACACCGCACCGTATTAACGGCTCAACTCAGAGTCACCAACGGTTACTTAAATCGCTCCTTAGATTACAGAATTTTTATGGTGATTCTTTACTATGTAGCGATTAAAGTAACCACTAGTGACTGAGTTGGGGCGTAAGAGGAACTGTAGTTACCAGTAGCGACCGCGGGCAGCAGGAAGTGCACGGCGGCGCGGTGCAGCACGCGCAGGACGGCGTGCGGCGCGCGCGCGCGCATTCTCGCCCACGCAGCGCGCGCGCCGCCGCGCCGCACGCGGCACGCCACCACGTAGCCGCCGCCGAACCTGTAGTGCGTTGGGTGGGTTGATGTTGAAGTGTAATGTATCTACTCTTTAACAATAAGCATGTGTGTACGTCCCTTTATATTCTATTTTATGCTGACTGTCGATATTCACTTCACTTGTACACTTTTATGAAAGATTCATTCAATAAACGAACCTGACGAATAACAGTCGTTTTCATCATCATACCATCAACATCACAATGTATGATCGTATGGTTACTGTTGTGCGTTCATGTACCTATGGCTAAACTGAAAGCTTTGTTTCCTAGCAAAGGTAGAGATGTCGCCAAGCGTCATGCTTGAGAGTCGGCCGTGACTGTCTGAATGTGTTCGGAACTTGTAGATACCTAATTATGCTAGTTTTGTAGAAAACCTTAGTCTGTTTAAGTTGGACAAAGGTATATTACATTGTCGACCTGTGTGACGCTATGTTTACGGTACGGTACACCAAGAGTTGTAATGAAAGATGTTAACTGCACTATGATACTGATTTATTTAACTGATATTAATTGATATGCTAATAATTGATAGATTGTTGATGAGCACACGCTATGCGCGGACGCGTGAATGACGTGAACTGAGGTGACAATGGCGGAAACCGCTTAGTTGCATTTGTATTGTACGCGAACCGTAGTTCTTGTCTTTGTGTGTTGTCCATGGCACCCACGGCACAGGGAATCCTAGTGTGGGGCTATGAGTGTGAAGCGTTATTAATTATTATTATTATTAACTGTTGTTTTTCTTCAAGTAAATGCATTTCATTATGTAAGTACAGTTTTTACATCATAGTGGTTTTGTGGAAGCTTAGTGTTATTTTGCTATTTTTACGAGTATGTTAACATGGTACACGGCCGCCCTGATCAACACCCGTCACTAACCTCCTCAAGCAGTCGTCGAGCGGCGCGAGCGCGCACAGGCTCCCGCCGCGCATGAGCGCCACGCGCGCGGCCAGTCGGCGAGCGTCGTCCAGCGCGTGCGTGCTGAGCAGCACCGCGCGCCCCGCGCCGCACGCCGCGCGCACCGCCCGCCCGACGCACGCGCGGGACGCGGGGTCCATGCCGCTGAAGCCATACCATACACGACACAGGTTATTATAATAATAGGCTATCACGGGGTTTCGGGGGGGGGGGTTTCAAGATAATACAACGACTAAAAGTACATAAAATAACCCTAAAGAAAATTGAGACTTAATTTTTTCTCACGCCCCGTATGTAGTGCCATCTATTATTACTTTAGTCAAAAAGTTCTAAAACGTGTTTAATACAAATAAAGCTCCTAAAAATATGTGCGATAGCTCATTCGATTCGGAATGACGTCTAGAAAAATGTTTTTTAAGGGTTTATTAGCACATAAAAATGTCAGTCCTTAATATTTCGGGGGGGGGGGGGGGGGGGGGGTTTGAACCCCCGAAACCCCCCCTCCCCCTGGCTACGCCCATGTAGGCTATTATAATAACCTAATCTAGCCTAATTAAGTAACGCCCCAATTCAGAGTCACTAACGGTTACTTTAATCGTTCCTTAGAAATGAATCTCCATACAAATTCTGTACTAAGGAGCGATTTAAGTAACCGTTGGTGACTCTGAGTTGCCCCAACTTTAAGTAGGTATACTAACTTTATTACTAGAAATCTTATGTAACCTAAGCTAAGTTACGTTCACAATACCTACCTAAATTAATTACGTATGCGTTTGCCTGTTATTGGTTTTTCATGTAGCATAAGACATTGTTTACTTAAGTTTAGTGTATTTTACCATGTTAAAACTGTTGGTGAACCTATTAAATAAAATAAAATAAATATACGCTTTTATACAATGTGTTCATTTACTACAGCAAGAAATGTTGTGTGTGTGTTATGCAGATAACCGTTAAGAAATTCACTTTTCTGGAGCTAAACTTCTGTAATTTGAATTTGTCCTTGTCTTGGTGTGTTGTTAATGGCACCCATGATACAAGAGTGAGCTATGAGGGTGTAGTGTGTGTGCGTGTAGTATGTGTGTGCCTGCTTGTGTAGCGTATGGTGTGTGTGTTTAGCGTATGGTGTGTGTATGTAGCATGTATGTAACGTATGGTGTGCGTATGTAGCATATGTGTAGCGTATGGTGTGTGTGTGTGTAGTGTGTGTGTGTGTGTGCGTGTGTGTGTGCGTGTCACCTGGTGGGCTCGTCGAGCAGCACGAGCGGCGCGCGGCCCATGAAGGCGACGGCGCTGCACAGCTTGCGCCGGTTGCCGCCGCTGAGCGCGCCCGCCGCCACGCGCGCGTAGCCCGCCAGCTCGAACACCTCCAGCGTGCGAGATATCACCTGGCGACCAGTGACCAGTGTGCACACGGTTATTGACAGGTATATTTTGAGATTGACAGTTATATTTATAATTTATCACTGACATTAATTTTATATTATTGACATCTTGATTTATTTAATTCTTCGTTATGTAATACTTTTTTAAATTGATTTCGAGTAATGCATGAAATTAATTATAAATTTTCTAATATGAAATTTGTAACATTTTGCAACGCCCATAGGTAAGTGGCACATGTAAGTTCGTTTAGCATACTGTTTGTACCACCTTTATATACTACATGATTGCAATAAATTGATTTGATTTGAGCGTGGAGCTCTAAGACTCCTCAAGAGGAGAGACCGTCGTGGTTATTGACAGTAAGGTAGGTATATTATGGTGCGTGCAGCTCGAGGGCTCCTCAAGAGAAGAGACCCGTGTACTGCGTGTTGAGTAGTGGGTCTTTAATGTGTTGATGCCATGATGCAGCTTGGAATCTTTACACAGCGTTATTAGATCAGCTTGGGTTCGACAGCCTTAGCCCAAAGGCACAAAATACAAACATAAAGTTTAATTTACAGGAACGCATTGAAAAGACTTGTTATGGGTTTTAAACTCACAAAAACATGCATTTGATTTTTTATTCTTATCTTGCAAAAAAGAGACATATATCACATATAACATTTTTTCACGATGTCAATAGATTCCTCCCTCGAACGGTTGTTAAAGACTGATTTATATGATGAGACTGTCTGTTGAATGGCAAGTATGTTACCGCACAACACCGATCTGCACGCGATTAACGGGCGCACTGAAAAATCAGAGGACGTAATAGAAAGTACCTGCTACTTGCTGCGCCGTATTCTGAGTGCGACCTATTTCCGGCATGTTGTTAGCTACAACTCCAAACGCAATGAATAATTGTTATATTAATAAGAAATAAATATACCACCGATTTTTAAACATTGTTGCAATGTATACGTCGGAATAAATGTTTCTTTCTTTTTTCTTTCTCTCACAACTAGTGAGGATAAACTCACTAGTGGCGACTTCACTGGAGATGTCATGAATATACCTGTCTGTGTTGCGCGATCCCCCGCAGCCGGCAGTAAAGCTCCAGCGTCTCCGAGACCGTGAGCAGCGGGTCCACCGCGTCGCTCTGCGGGCAGTAGCCTGCGGAGTGCGGACATCAGGACATTAGGACATAGTGTATTAACGACGTCTTAAGGATGTTGAACCAGGTTACGAAAATGATCAAGAGTTTTATTTTTGAACGCGTATTTGCGAGAGGGAAGGGGAGGGGGAGGGGAGGGGAGAGGAGGGGGAGGGGTTAAATATTTATTTAAATATGTTAAAGAAGTATAACTTCTCACGCGCGTACAAAAGTACACGTACCCTTTTTATCTTATGTAATAAGTGCAATTTGACAACGATGGTCAAATATAAGCGATCATCTATATCTATACTAATATATAAAGAGGAAAGATTTGATTTTTTGTTTGCATTGAATAGGCTCCGAAACTACTGAACCGATTTGAAAAATTCTTTCACTGTTAGAAAGCTACACTATCCCCGGTGAACATAGGCTATATTGTATTTAAAAAAAATTAGGGATCTTTACTAAAACTCCAATAATGTGTAAAAAATTACCTAAAATATTCTTTACATCGCGTGCGCTGCGAAAACTATTCATGATAGAACAAAAAAATGTTCTACAATATTAGAGAACATATCAATATCTACAAAAAACCTCGCGATACTATATGTCCAACTATTGTAGTTATGCCACTATAACCACTTTTTCATTTTAAAAGTTAATAAAATAACTGACCAAAATCAGACCATGATAACTATACCTTCGTATTAATCCTTATCCAAATAAATCATTTCATATTCAAAACTATTTAAATACCTATTGATTACTTTTTAAATTACTCAAATCGGATATTCCATTCAGAAGATATTACGACTTCAGGAAAATAAATACCGCCGCCGCCGCCGCGCAATGACCAGTAAGCCAAATCTCTGAAACTACTGAACGAATTTTAACAGGACTATATAGGATATTGAAAAGACTTCAACTTAGCATTTAAGCTATTTTTTAGGGTTCCATACCAAAGAGTTCCTTAAGGACATTTTGTATGGAAAAATAAGAAATGTCAGCTGATTTGTTTTAAATAATAAAAAAACGTTTACTCCGTACATGCATTTCTTAAATTTTACTTATATTACATGGAAAGGCCATAAAATGCCTTAAGTAATTTTTTTCATTAATTCACAACCCTATAACTGAATGGATATATTCTATTTTCTTATTTTGTTTTCAAGAGCATGTTCTTTGCGTATCTATGTCCTCCAATATAATTTCAGCATTTCATTAATTTCACCTTGAAAGTGGTGGAAAAACGCAAATTAATTCTGTAAGAGTACCCGATAATCAACAAATCCGGGTAATTTTTTTGTATGTTCCTTTAGGCCCACGGAAGTTACATAATCAGTTGATTACATTTTTTAAAACTGCTTGGATCACATGCCATCTGATAGTTATAAAATTGTAATCAGAGCTGATAAAACTCCTGTAGGACAACATGTAAGACGTTTCAATGCACCAAAAATTTATGAAGTTGCCATTGTAATGTTTGGAGAAAATCTGGAAGCCCGTGATATTGTTTTACATCGCAGAAATGATCAGTTACAGCGTGTGCATGAATCACATCTCTCATGACGCGTCACAATATCCAATATTATTTTGGAAAGGTGAAGATGGTTATCACTTCTCAATCAAGATGATAAATCCTAATACAGGCAATTATAAAGTGTCATTGCATTGTTTTTTGTTTACAATTATGTTTTTGTTGAATGACTGTCATCAAAAAATTATCTTATTTACATGAGCTGAAACTAATAAAAAAGTTAGTTCAATAAATTTTTACTCATACCGTCTGATGGTTCCTGAAAATAAAGACAATCACATATTGAAAGGTCGGCAATTATTTCATCAATATGCTGTTGATATGTATGTAGATATAGAAACATAGAGAGATTGACATTCATCAGATTGAACCAGACCAAACTATGTTCTGACGAGTATATCTATTCACCTTCGAGATGCAATTACTACCGATGGAAATCCAAACAATGTCGGGCGGATGACAATTCTTCCAGCAACATATTATATTGGAAGTCCTCTGCATATGCATGAATACGCTCAAAATGCCATGACATATGTATGTTTGTTATTATGGCACTGCAGATTTATTTATCACATTCACATGCAGTCTTTAGTGAATAGAAATCAAACAGGAGTTTTTACCTGGCCAATCACCGATACCGATTGATCGCCATGATATTACTGCACGAGTCTTCCGACTAAAGTTGAAATCTTTAATAGATTTAATTGTGAAACACAGTGTATTTGGTGAGACGCGCTGCGAGCAGATTGCCTCATGCTCATAATCTTGATTTGGCTAATTGAGAAAATAAAGTTGATACCAAATGAAGTTGATCAAATCATATCTACTGAAATTCCTGATGTATAAGTCAATCCTGATGTACAAGTTGATCCAGGCTTGCATGAAGTTGTTATTAAAAACATGATTCATGGCCCATGTGGAAATCTCAATTCAAATTCACCATGTATGGTTGATGGTCAATTTTCGAAACGGTGTCCACGGGAATTAGTGGCAGAAACAATTACCGGGAACGATGGCTATTTGCTATATCGTCGCCGATCGACTGCAGATAATGAAAGATCAACAGTTGTAAAAGTAAATCAACAAAATAAATCACAGGGTCAGTCTTTAAGTATTTGCGTCGTTAATCTGGAAAACCCATGCTTCTCTCATGGACAGTTGTATGTTGCCTGCTCCCGCGTTAGGCTACGTTGACACGGCGTCCATTCGATTCGATTTTTTCCCGTATACGGTTTCCCCGTATACGAGGCAGTCGTTCACACGACAACACGATTTATATCGAATGGAAAGCAGCCAGTTGTTTAGTGCGGAAACTACTGATGATAGAACAAATGTTTTAGAATATTAGAGAACATATCAATATCTACAAAAAACCTCGCGATACTATATGTCCAACTATTGTCGTTTATGTCACTATAACCACTTTTAACATTTTAACAGTTAATAAAAAAGATGACCAAAATCAGATCATGAAAAGCATACCTTCGTATTAATCCTTATCCAAATAAATCATTTCATACATAAATTTCATAAAAAATAGTTCAGGTAAAAAAATAAACCCATTACAAATAAATTAATTGAGTAAAATGTATATGTTATAAAAATAACAATATGTTGGCAAGTACAAATTTAAAATTTAAAGAAAAAACACATACCTATGTCCTTTAAAAATGTAATAAATAAAAACAAATAATAAATAATAACGTTTCACACACATAGCCCCACACTAGGATTCCCTTTGTTGTGGGTGCCATGGACAACACACTAGACAAGGACATTCACACCCAGACCGAGAACAGAAATTCAAATTCATCATTCTAATTTCTGCTTCGCTGGGAATCGAACACAGGACCCTTGGCGCGGCGATCCGGCATGGTAGAAATCGCACCACACGGGTCGTCAAAACACAAAATTACAAATATATCTCTAAATGTTTAAAAATAAAATTACACCCGAGCGAAGCCGGGGCGGGCTGCTAGTAAGCGATCACGTTAAATAAAGGCAATACTAATTTACTTCTTGGACTCCAAACCCGTGTAAAGTATGTAAATCTCACTAATGAGTCCCGTGCAGAGCCCGCGGCTGTCCACGCGCCGGTCCCGCAGGTAGATGTGGCCCGCCGTGGGCCGCGCCTGCCCCGTCAGCATGGCGAACGTCGTCGACTTGCCCGCGCCGTTCTGGCCCAGGAGCGCTGTGCACTGGGGTAGCATATTAAGGATTAGGTAAGGTTAGATTACGTACATTTTTAAGGTTAGGTGCCACATGCTATTCATAAGTTCTGAATGCTTATAATATGAGTTTTACAAGTATGGAACAACTGTAAAGCGCACGATTGCCCCGTCTAGACGGCCTCGTTTAGCGATTTTATGATACACTAGTAGTTGCCCAGACACCTTCGCTTGCGTACATTGTATTTTTCAATGCATTAAAGTTAATAATGGCACGTAACAGTAGCGTATGCAAAGAATATTGCACACGTTTGGCTTAACATGAACTGAAAGGTAATGATGACAGATAGTGTGTAGTGTGTACCTGTCCGGGCGGGATCCCGAGCGTGAGGCCCCGCACGGCCAGGCGCGGGCCGGCCAGCGCGCGGTAGGCCTTCCCCAGCCGCTCGCACGCCAGCACGTCGCGGGGCGCAGTCCCCACGCGCACGGACGCCGGCTTTGACTCCACTTCCGTTTCCACGAAACCTGACATCCGAGACATAACAATATTCACTGGCTATATTAAGTAAAATGACTAGTTTAAGAATCAATGTATCGTGGGCGTGTGAGTGAACAAAAATTGAGTGAATAAAAAATTGTAGACTAAATAATAAATGAATGGTTCATGATGTGTAGTCGCTTTTAAATCTTAATTTATTAACATAATTTATTGTTATTCCATTACAACGCAAATGATATTGACTTTTAGTGTGATATGATTATTTTAATAAAATTGTATTTTGTCTTACTACCGCACTCAGAGTCACTGAATGGTTACTTAAATTGCTCCTTAGTACATAATTTGTTTAGTGATGCTGTACTAGGGAGCGATTTAGGTAACCGTTCAGGGATTTTGAGTGCGGCAGTTAGTCTTAATGAATTTAATTTTATTATTATTATTTTTTACGAGTAACCGCCCTCGCTTTGCTTCGGTTTTCTTATTTTTTTATACCTTGGGTTACATTATTGGAGTTTTATTAAGGATCCCTATTTTTTTGAAAATATAATATAGCCTATGTCACCCGGGGATAGTGTAGCTTCCCAACAGTGAAAGAATTTTTCAAATCGGTTCAGTAGTTTCGGAGCCTATTCAATGCAAACAATCAAATCTTTCCTCTTTATAATATTAGTATAGAAGTATAGATAAACTGATTTTATAAACTTGGTAATCTGTTACAAAAAATCCATAGGCATGAGCTTGGCATGAGTTACCGGCGTTAATATTCCCGATGGTGCGCAGTCGCAGCGGCTGCGCGGCGTGGTCGAGCGCGCTGCGCACGCGCGCCCGCTCGCGCCGCACCTCCCCCGGCTCGGCCGCGTCGCTCGCCCACAGCGATGCCGGCGGCCTCTTCCGGAACCTACCACGATAATAATGGATATTGAAACTTTGTAATATTCATTTTTCCTAGGATTACACTTACTTATATAATTATACTAGCTGACCGGGCAAACTTTGTTCTACCAAACATTTAGGGGTGGAGGGGGATGAAAAATAGATGTTATCCGATTCTCCACCCTAGCCGATATGCACGCAAAGATTCATGAAAATCGGTCGAGCCGTTTCAGAGGAGTTCAACTTCTAACACCGTGACACGAGAATTTTATATTAGATTAGAGGAATCCCAATAAATGCGATAAAGAGGTACTTATTCACCCATTTAACTACCTACCTTGCCGAAATTTGTTCACCTGAAATTCCTCAAGACCACCTCAAATTCTCTTTAAAATCTTTCTTTAGTAACACGTTGGTGATGCCTATGGCGTTACTGATACTCAAGGACGACGGTGACGCCTTAGCATCTACTAGTCGACTCATAAAAAAATACAAGTGGCGGTCCAAAGACTAACAGCTAGTAAATAGCTAGTGACGGACCTGACGAGCAGCACCTCGAAGTAGTCATACTCGATGGCGAGGTTGAGCAGCAGCAGCAGACTGCCCACCGCCGCCAGCGCCGCGTAGTGGTAGCGCACCAGCGGGCTGGTCAGCGGGTCCTGGTACGTGTCCATGCCAAACTGCTTCAACACCTGCGTGGTAGCGTCCATATGTGGTGAGACAATATTCCAGATCGGCGATAAGTAAAATATGTGGTTTGAGTTTTAAAACATGTGAGGAGTTTCTTTCACCATTTCGCCACAAAGCACCTTTTCACAAAAATACGTGCATAAGTGCATTAGTGATACCTATACAAAAGATTTTTAATTTTGAGTTGGAAACAATTGACGACACGCACATTTCAATACTTGTAATATCGGATAGTTTGGTAAAGTATTCGACGAAAAAAACCTTTTACCATTTTAATTTAACCTATAGTAGTTGAAGCGTAACTATATGTGTGTATGTACGTATGTAGTGTATGTAGGTATATATGGTGGATACCGTGGCCTGGATGGTGTTGGTGGCGATCTCCAGCAGCCCGTCTCCCAGCACGAACTGCGGACACAGCAGCAGCACCTTGTGCAGCACCCAGCGCGCGTGGTCCGTCGCCTGCAACCACAGGCTCCAGGGTACTCGGGTGACCGCTTCTTCATTGCAACCACACAGCTTTGTAATTCAAGTGGTGTGGCAGCACAAGCTTCACAGCACATGGCAGTTTGCGTGTGTTACAATGAGTGACAATGGTTACATAGGATGACGAAGTCGTCTCGTCCAATGAAGAAGCGGTCGTTGAGTCGTTATTACTTTACTTACTAACTTATCCAGCAACTAGCTTTTACCCGCAGCTTCGCCCGCGGTAGAGATCGATTTTTTACAAATCCTAAATACTTACTTTTACTTAGACTTAATTGCCTATGACTTAAGTAATTTACATGTATCATTTTGGTAGCGTGAAATGCAAATTAATTTTACTAACGCCATCTATTGACAACATCCGGAACTAAACATCTACCAACTAACAAAATATCGATCTTCACATAGGGATGTTTTACCACGGTAAAAAGTAACCTACGTTACTCTCCACCCTTCTCACTATCTCCACACACAAAAACCATACCATATAACAGCTTCGTTGCGACGTGAAAGACGGACAAACAAACAAACAAACACACTTTCACATTTATAATATTAGTATGGATTATGGATAAATAGATTCTTAAAAAAGACCTAAATTATTATGGATGGATGGTTAAGCGCCACGTAAATACGCCAAGCCGTCAGGCGAGCAAGTCGTACCTCAGACTCGGAGATGACGTCGAGGATGAGCAGCAAGGTGATGCCGCTGACGCCCACGAACACGTTCCCGCAGAACAGGATCATGCTGGCCATGCTCGGCTCCGTGAACAGCTTCTCTAGCACGTGCGCCATGCACGAGCCCGCGTAGCTGGAGAACGATATATCGAATAGCTGTAACGCTTCCAGTCCCGCGTAGGTTAGAAGACTATTTTGTAATAGAGGTATTACATTTTATTTTAAAAGCGGCGCTGAGGAGTTTCATTTGTTATTTTTCTTCTCCATGACAAAGCGCCTTTCCGAAATGTCGGTAGATTAAAAAAACAGATAATTGTGTGTCAGGCCACGCGCAATGTGGGGTTCCAAAGTTGTAAGTTTATCGACTATTACTCTACATAACCCAACATGGCCGTGATGGTTTTTCATTTAAATGCTGTTGCCGTGATAAAACTTCTTCATAAACAAAATCGATTGTTATACAAAATCGAATCGGAATAACATTCCAACATCACTAATTGCATCGACTAAAATGATTGGTGAATTAAGTCTACATAATATCAATTCACCTCGATCAGTAGATTTAAATCACCTGGGTGCATAGGTGAATAAAGTACACTAAAAGTAGACTTAAGACACCTGGGTGAATTAACTCAGGTGAATAAAGTCGACGGCACCAATTTTTACGCATGTAAGACACTTACCATTTAGCTGGCAGCCGCCAAGTTCAATACTTCGGCACCCCTGAATCGAAAAATGTACTTTGCAGACTCCTAGTATCTTTGAAAGACAGGGCAGATTATAATCATTAGCAGCACGCACCCGTAGAGCAGCACGAGCACGCAGATGGCGGGCAGGTTGTTCCCGTACACGAACACCGGGAACCGGAACACGCCCAGCACCACCAGCGTGATGCACAGGTTCACCACCACTATCTGGGGGGACACACACACACACACACAACTGTCATGTAGAGTTTGGAGTGGTAAATGTTCTAACTAAAGTCGGGACACGAAGCAGGAAGAAATTCATACATTGACTTGTTATTACCTGTCTCTGTCACTCTCCCGTAAATATAATGCGTGCTCGCTCGCACAGTGCAATGGCCGCCGTTCTATGCGAGCGAGACGCATTATATTTACGCGGGAGTGACAGAGACCCGACGTTCGTGTCCCGACTTTAGGTGTTAGTATCCAAGGAGCTTGTGCTACCTGCTTGAGGTGGCTTTTGTTGCTGCTGTCGCTAAATTTGGAGGTCACTTATCAAGGATTTCAGTAGGAGGCGGCCTTTACCTAACTAGTCAGCTTTCGCACTGCTAGACGGTCAAATGTTTGGGAAACAGGGTCAGTGAATCCGATAAACGAACAACATCCTATCGTTATAGGGTCGGCGATACATTCACGTTTTCCATTAAAGATATCGTTGGTGTTAAGGATGCTATGGCCGTAAAAGCCACCATGAGATGCCCATCAGCTTGTTTGATGAATAAAAGTAAAGCCAGTTTCCGGTATCATGTTTGCCGTACCAATCAGATATTTTTAGGCTTAGTTATCTTTTTTTGTGAGCAGACAAACGAGCAGACGGGTCACCCGATACTTAGAGATCATTGCCCATGGACATTAGCAACGCGTTGTCTCTTTTTCTGCCACCCAGGCGAGAAATAAGATGTCGAAATAAGTTGCTGGAAGAGGGTGTCTGTATACCTATAGTAAGTTTCAGTGACTAACCATCATATCGAAGGCGAGCGCGGCGGCCCAGTAGAGCGCGGGGCTGACGCCGGCCAGCAGCTGCAGCCGCTTCTCCTGGCGGCGGCGCGCGCCCACCGGGTACACCGCGCCGCCCGCCGCCACCAGGCTGTAGCCCAGCAGCAGCATGCACGAGATGCCCGCGTCCGCTATGTGCTGGTACCTGACCAACACCAACATGTGGTAAAGGAAACCCTAAGGAAAATCGCTGAGGGATTTGATCAAGTTACGTGAGGATGTCTTGTTATTGCGGGGAGAAGGGGTATGATTAAATCTTAGTTTTTATGATTTCCCTGCACAGATAGGTATCTCTCTGGATAGGTAACTGGGTAAAATAATAACAATAACTACAAACTTGTGACTTTATGACAGTAAATTTACCTGCCTTTGAAGCGAGACATACCGGAATCAGTTTCTCACCGGGGGAAAAATTATCTGACAGATAAATTATTGTTCAAAAGTTAAAATACAGTATTGCTATCATTACTCGTGGAAGAAGAAGCAGCTAGGAACTCCAAAAGCGTTCCCTTCCTTACAGTTACAAATATTATAACTTACATGATACATCTATTTCTTAACTCATTCATCAATTCAATACACTACTTACGCGGAAGACTTGCTGAGCTGCTCATTGGATATCTTGAGCGGGTGCGTGTAGAGCGAGATGTTGGCGCGCGCGCGCCCGCTGGCCGCCCGCAGGCGCGCCGCACTCAGTGCGTTGAGGTACGCCGGCAGTGCGTGGTGCCCCTTGTTGTTGTACCACGCCACCAGCCGCGACACGTTGCCCGACACCGACGATGAGAACCCGCCGTATCTGACGTCACAATCACAATATGAGGTTGAGTCACACACGGACAACTAGGTACATGTGCATTCGAGTGTCCTGCTGATATGAATATGTAGTGTACTTTTATAAGCAGAAATAAATACGCGTTCCGCTGGACTATACATATAGTACACCTGCTCAATACTGCTAAAATAGTTATTTTTCTATTGTCTTTCCATTTTTAAGGTTACGAATAAATATGAATTTACACATTTGGCTTGACTGATAAGTAAAATATCTAGCTTATTCGAACACCGTTCGGTTTCCAGCGGTTTGTTTATTGGCCAGTTCATCCGACTCTGACACTACTGACTGAACTTACCTCTTTTGTATATACTGCTCGTGTGAATTAACAATCCAGTTGTTGAGCGTGTCGATGTCAGGCAACACCATCATTTTCGGTCGATCGAGGGTAGTGTTGGTGACGTCACACTGGTGTATCACTGTATCCACGCACTGGCAGCTCGGAGAGTCCTGAGATCCGAAGAAAATTACAGCGTATAGTTCATTTCTTAGACGAGTCCTATTTGGTAAACTCTTACAGTGTTTTTATCGTCATTTGTAATTTAAAAATATGGCTGACAAAGTAAAAAGAAAAATAAGCAGGATTTTACCAAGAAAAACATAACCGACTTCAAAATAACTCAAAAACTACTCGTCAGATCTAGTTTAAATTTAAGTGGGACCACATGACAAGCACCAGCTTTCGAGTAAAAAAGAATCATCAAAATCGGTCCACCCAGTCGAAAGTTCTGAGGTAACAAAAATAAAAAAATACAGTAGTATTGAATACCTCCTCCTTTTTTTAAATCTGTTAAATAAAGACAGAAAATCATTTAATGCCAAAAATAATTTCTTTTTACTACAATTTTTTTTAATTTAAATTAATATTTTAACATAAAGTAATGCTAGGACTGTTAACCAAAAAAGTCTCGGATTATCCGTTTTTGTAAACGGATTTCCAGTTCTCGTGTGTATATTCAAAAGTTAATAAACATGACAGAGCAATGTAATCACACTACTAACCTCGCTCGTCCAGTTTCTGTGCTCCTTTTCAGATTTGAGTATGTCCATGACCTCACGAGCTAACGTGTCGTCCATACCGTCGGAGTACACCGATGGCTTGGGGCTGCGATCAAAATATTATTTAAAGCAATGAAATACGAGCAAAGACGAAATAAGATAGCCGTCTAAATGTGCTGAGCTTTTTACGGTTCTTTATAGAAGAGATTTACATAAGTGTAAAGTGGAGAAAGTTTTAGTAACAGAAATTCAATCTCATCATTCAAATTTCCGCCTCGCTGGGAATCGAACCCAGGACCCTTGGTGCCGCAATCCGGCATGGTAACCATTGCGCCAAACGGGTCGTTTCTGGTGCATTTTACGACCGTGGTCTTAGTAGTAGCTTTTATCAACATACACAATGAAATCCGTGGTGGGGTGGTAGATGTCGGTGGTGAGCCGCAGCGCCACCTCGGTGTCGGGCGGCGGGCGGATGGTGGAGAACGCCATGGAGATGGCCACGAACAGCGACGGCAGCACGACCAGCATCAGCAGCAGCCATCTGGACACACACATACATATACGTCGCTCGGTTATTGGGATATGTAAACATTAAAGAAGACTTAAAACACATAAAAATATCAACTATTCTATTTTTCCCTTGATCAAAAAATTTAAATGTGTGCAATTCACACGTGGTAGAAGTGAAACCTTCAAAATTTTTGTTTTCAAGATAATGAGACGAATGTAAAATTTCGGAAAGATGATAAATGTAGGTTTCACTAATCTACTTCACTCCGCTCCGTTCCGCTCCGCCCCGCTCCGCCCCACCCCGCCCCGCTCCGCTCCGCTCCCCTATCCCTCACTCCCCTACCCCTACCCCTGTACAATGCTTCCTATCTCACTTTAGAATTTATGTGTTTGTCTCTTTTTACTGGACAGTTTCGTTTCATAAAATTTCAAGTCACCCCCGTACTAAAGAAGTTTTCACTTCAAAAAGAACCGTCAGGGTCACTGCTAACAGAGCTACAGGGTCATTGCTACGATAACGTAGAACCCGGCTTCTATACACACTACCTTGATAGGCTGACGTTCAGACGTTCAATCCATAATGTAATTCTCAGTCACAAACTTTCACATTTATAATATTAGTAAGAAAGCTAATAAGAAGTAAGATAGCAGCTATCTCACTTATTCCTGATGTAGTGCAGGTATCTGGCCCGCAGCAGCGCCAGGAACTGCTGGCGGGGGGCGCCACGCACCGGGCCGCCCCCCACGCCGCCCCCCACCCCGCCGCCCACCAGCAGCGGTCCGTCCTTCAGGCTGGAGCTGGACGCGCTCTTCGACGCTGTCTCCAGGGTCGCGCACGACGGCTCTGTGAACCACACCGAACGTTTGTCGAGAGTCGAGAAAAAAGAAAGAAAGAAAAAAGAAAAAACATTTATTTCACTCACATGGCACTGCAACAGATACAGCAATATGCTTAAATCTAAATACAATGATTAAAAATTAAATGCAGTGCCATGATGATGGAACGGGAAAAGTTCACATTCAGCGCGGGTCGCTGTTTTTCAAAAGAAGTAGACTTCTTTCTCAGACTTCTTTATGTCAATTTTAACAAAATAAATGATCGACAAAGTAAGTTAGGTTAGTCGAGTTGGGTGGTTTTCATTGAACAATAGTAAATAATATTAAAATTATTACCTGTCGCACTCCATTTTTGTCAAATGCAAAAAACAGAAAGAGATAAAGTATGATTATAGCCTGTTCCTTATGCGTGTTTAGCCTGTTTTAGGGAACCGAACTTTTGTATCGCTGTACTCGTAGGTTAAGATACAAAAAGATACATCTCTATCGTGGGTGACATTATGTAATATGCCTGGTGTTAGCGGGAGAGCGTACCGTAATCAACTGTCGTTTTCGGTGCGTCGGCGTGCTGACAGATCTGGAAGAACACCTGCTCCAGGCTGCTGCAGTCCAGCGCGAAGCTGCGGTAGCCCAGCGCTTGCGACCCCGACTCCAGCGCCTTGCACAGCTCCAGGAAACTGTGGGATGGTTATTAATACATAGTGTGACCACATCGCACTCCAGTCACATTCGGTTTGAACCCGATGTAAACACGCCGTTGCCTACAACCACAAACAAGCAGGCTCCCCGAGTCAATCCCTAAAAAATATGATTCTCCCCCGGTCCGAAGCTGGATACGTCATGGACTACAAGCAATTCTAAATAAGGAGTCCATTATTCAGGTAAGGATCTGAATTTACGTACATGCGTGTGAGACAGTCTGGTGTATACAATCAGTCTAGTTTTCAGTGTACTCACTTATTGCTGACGCCATCGGCATCGTAGAAGGGCAAGTTGACCTCCACCTCGGTTCCATTGACGTCCACCAGGTTAGCGTTCCGGACGACGTTCCTGGTGACGGCCAGCAGCTGCTTGGTGCGCTCCTCGATGCAGAGCTCCTCGTCCAGGGGGCCGTCCAAGTCGTCGCTGATGTGCAGCCGCCGGTCCGGGAACATCACCGTCAGCTTGTACCCCGTGCCCAGGGTGCGCTTGATGTCGATTGGTGACCCCGTTGTGTGGATTTGGCCCTGGTAAGATTTTGATGTGTCAACATGGCGGGAATAATGTCCAGCTGGAAACTAGGAACGTGCAACCTTAATAAGGGGTATGATTCGGTTTGGTATTAATAACGAAATCTTACCAATGACACATTACACACGGTAATTACATGGTCATAAGCTTATTTCTGTGGTATTGCACGATAAAAGTGGCATAGATTATAGAGTTGGATATAAGTACCTTATGCATGATGACGATCTGGTCGCTGAGCAGCTCGGCTTCGTCCAGGTGGTGCGTGGTCAGCAGGATGGTACGGTTCTCGCGCAGCTTCATTATCATCGACCAGATCTCTCTGTGTGAGTGATTTAAAATAAATAAATAAATAAAGCCTGCACCACAAGTTCTTTTACAGTTTCGGTATGATCTCGCTTTTATAAACTTCCACCTACCCAACTTCTTTATGGATCAATCAAGTGGCATAAGATCAGCAAGGTGTCCTTACCTCCTAGCAGCGGGGTCAACTCCCGACGTGGGCTCGTCGAGCGAGACGAGTGAGGGTTGCGCGACGAACGCCAGCGCCACGCACAGTCGCCGCCGCGTGCCGCCCGACAGTCGCACCACCGGCTCCTCTGCCACCGGTCCCAGCGACAGCACTCGTAGGATGCTGGACACGCAATGCAGCATTTACTTATGGACTAAAACAATAGTGGGCCGAGAACACCTCCTTGGCGTGACCAATTTTTCAACTTGTAACATTTTTTTTCTATTTATTTGTAATCAATTATACTTTCGGTAAACACCCAATTTATTATTTTATTATAAAAAATTCCTGCAGAAAATTACTACGCACAATGGGACCTTGACACAATATCAAGTCTTCCTGTTCAGCTGGTAATGCGTCCATGTTGGCTTCGGCGGTGGCCATCCTTGTGCTACTTTCTACTTGCTTGTTCTTCTTAGAAGAAGCTAGTAGACTAGCTTATTGCTACTTTGGTCAGCTGGTCCATGAGTTCATTTTTCGGACATTTACATAAGAGAAACTCACCTCTCCACCTCATCTCTGACGTCGTTACGCGAGCCGCCGCTCTTGAGCTGAGCGTACAGGGAAACGTGCTCCCGAGCGGTCAGGTGCTCGAACAGAACGTCCCTCTGCGGGCACACGCCGAGCCGCGCCGTCGCCGTGTCGGAGCGGACCACCACGTGACCCCTGGTCGGCTTCAGCATGCCAGTCAGGATGTTTCTGGAAGATATCCAGGTTATAACTGATGCTTCCATTTTGGGGATATTGCCGATACGTGATCTTTGTTTTTGGTTTTTGCAGAGGATTGTTTATTTTCAGGACGCTTACACACAAAGACTTTGAATTCAATTTCAAAATTTTAATAAATAAAAAAACAAAATCTGAATAATTTGTTAGAACGTGTTAATCTCTGGAAGTGAAAATCGGATTTGAAAAAATATTTTTGTGTTTATTATGAGGACTGGGCTCTAAGGCAAAAAAATGCTTTACTTAGAGCTACGGTTTACCTGAAGGGAAGCCCTGGGTAACGGCAATCCGGTTTCCAGTATAATTCAACCAACTCACATGAGCGTGGTCTTCCCAGCCCCATTATGTCCGAGCAGCGTGGTGATCTGCCCCTGCTCCAGCTCCACGGAGACGTTGTCGAGCGCGACCTTGGCGCGGCGCGTGCCCGCGTGGTACACCTTGGTCACGTTGACGATGCTCACGCCCGCCTTCTCGCCCGTCAGCGAGCAGTTGATGTTGTTGTGGCGCGCTTGGAACCCTGCAAGAGACCGTCGCTCATAACACCTTTTTATTTGCAACTGGATGGCAAACTTGGAAGACGTATTCGTAGGGTGTTGGTGTGTAATACGATCAACAATAGTGCACAGCTAGTCTTCAGGTATATCTTCGAAGCTTTCCGTCTAGTTGTATAAAGTTCTTAGTCAATAATTTCCAATGCAATGTCAAAACGGACTGGAAGATGTTTATTCCAAGAATAGATCTAGACACGCGGAGCGTGTCAAGTCAATTTCTTAGCTAACAGAATTGACGAGCAGCACCGTGTGTAATATTACACGAACCATTTGGAGCCACTTTTGACCACCTCATAACTCAAAAACTATTCAACATAAACCTATCAAATTTGGCTCATTTATTAAAACTTGCGAAATACATACGTCTTCCAAATTTCATAAACACATCTCAAACGGTTATTTAGATATTAACGTCCAAAAATCGAGAAATTTAACACTGACTGACCTATAGATCAAAACTATATCCAACTTCCAGGTGACCTAGAAAGTTAAAATTTGGCATGCAGATAGGTAGTCGGGTGAATACAAAGGAATAAATCTGAAAGTAGTAAATTTTTATCAATTTATGATAATTTTTCAAAAAATTGATTCTATTAGAAACACTTACTTAAAATGCCTGAAATTTAAGAGTAGCAATCAAAATTGATGACATCTGGTCATTATGTGGATTCCAAGGTGAATATATAACGAAACATATCAGTTTTAGTACTTTCTGAAGCTTTCAACGGGAGGAAGATGTTCAGTGTCCCAAGTGCCTGTGAGAAGTGCACAGCACATATACATTTACATGAAGATTGGTGTTCGTCAGGAGACGTTATTTCCAGTGTATTACGTCCACGGACCTAAAAAAAAGACGGACGTAATCCCAAGAACAAATTCAGTGAAGCACCCATCGGAATTCCAACTCTCTATTCGTACAAGTACACAGACGCACACATTGACACCATACTGTATTGACATTGACACCATCGCGAATCAAAAATTACAAAATTACGCACACATGGTAAGCGGTCGGCCATTGTTATGCTTCACTCTCGATTATACGAGGTTATGTCCGTCTTTTTTTCACGTCCGTGATTACGTCGTTTTATTTTTAATGTGTAGAAAATAATTTTTCTCTAATCTACAAGATTACACCACAAAATTTTGTATTATTTCCGTAATTATACCAGTTTAAAGTAATTTGGAGTATTGTTTCAAAATTTATTGTTGCACGATGTCATCGAACATAAACAACTTATCTGTACTAATAGTTTAAAGAGGAAAGATTTGATTGTTTGTTTGCATTGAATAGGCTCCGAAACTACTAAACCGATTTGAAAAATTCCTTCACTTTTGGAAAGCTACACTATCCCCGGGTGACATAGGCTATATTATATTTTCAATAAATTAGGGATCCTTAATAAAACTCCAATAACGTAAATAACCCAATAACCCAAGGTGTAAAAAAATAAGAAAACCAAAGCAAGGCGAGGGCGGTCACTCGTAACTAATAAGAGTATAGTCGACTTTCGTATTTATTACGATATTATAATTGGGATTTAGTATTAATTATTATTTCAATATTTAGCGGACATCAATAGTGGAAGATCATTACTTATAAATAATGAAATAATAGGTACCGTATTTCGGACCACGGTGCACTAACTACAGATTTAGTTGAAGAGCATAGTGCGCTTCTTCTGTAGTCATAGGACAGTTCATGTATTAGGTAACAAAATTAATCAGTAACGTTATGAATAAGTAGTTACTAATAATTTCTATACAAAAAGTAATGATATCCCATCAAAAACATAAATGTAAAGTGAGAGTCAATTTCAAAAAAAAAAAAGAATTGAGATCTAAATGGGTGCCAATTTCTGTGTAGAAAAGCCTAAAATTTTAGTCACAAGAACATGTAATTCAAGCTTTACATTTGACTTGGCTAGTTTTCTTTAGTTAGGAACCAACAAACCAAATTAGAGAAGAGTGTCATAAGCCATCAACCTAACAGATTTGACGAAGCTAATTACATAGATATAATATAGCCTAGGTAGGTACGTGAAAACTAACCAAGTCAAATGTGGAGCTTGAATTACATGTTCTTGTGACTAAAATTTTAGGCTTTTCTACACAGAAATTGGCACCCATTTAGATCTCAATTCTTTTTTTTTTTTGAAATTGACTCTCACTTTACATTTATGTTTTTGATGGGATATTTTTATGTGACAAGGATAGCAAACGAGGTTGCAGTGCCACTATCCTTGTCGGTCATGGACACCTGTGGCAAACTTTGTGTAGGGCTGTAGGAGGGCCTGTAGTCGGTCATATTATAATAGTATTAGGTCTAAATAAGAGGACGGTGGAAGTTTTTTCATCATAAAAATTTCTGGGTATGCCGTACCAGTCAGCGCAGGCATTTACAACTATGTATACAAATACTTGACGTAGAAGCCAGGTTGCACGTTACTTATCTGGTAAAACTCCAATCACCAATTACTTACCGAAGGTTCTATCAAGTAGGTAGCCCACAGCGACGTATATAAAAGCGTCGATGACCACCATGGCCATGGCGTAGGCCAAGGTCATGCTGCTGCCCTCCATGGTGTCCCACAGCTGCCCCCAGTGCGCGCCGACCCCCATGGCCTCGAACCGCGTCACGAACCACATGCCGTACGTCATGGCCGACGACATGAACATACACTGGGGATTTATGCAATTGTTATTGACCGACTTCAAGAAATATAGGTTCAAAGAATAGTTTGTGGTCCTCTTTAGCAGACTATTTCTTTGAAATCGCTTATTTTTTCGATAAAATGTAGATTATTTTATGAGAATCGACAAACGCCCGGACGAGCTACTAGATGGTAAATAGTCACATCAGCAACACCAAAGGCATTTACGATGCTTTGCCGGCCAGGACCGAAGATAAAAGAAAGTTTGCATAGTACAGTACGGCCGACGTATCTTGGCGCGTACATAGGCTCTGCGAACTTTAGCGCAAGTAAGACAGAGATAGCGACACGAGCATGCTAACGTGAGACTGAGAAATAATATGCCGCGTACTGAGCATTGCCGAATTATGTTACTGCGCAGCCTTCTGCACGAAGTTCAGACGCGCCAAGATACGTCGGCCGTACTGTACTTGTAGTTATTAGTACTTAGTACTCACGACAAACAGCTTGAGCGGGCTGCTGAGCACGCCCTCGAGCGACAGAATGAGCACGAACGGCATGTAGGTGACGAGCAGGCCGAGCGCCGTGCACACCGCCGCCAGGCTCGCGGCAGAGAACAGCTTCGACATCATGTAGCTACAGGCAACGATATCGGTATAAAGAGGCTTCATCTTTCGACATGCAAAAAAACATGCAAAAAAGTACAATGTCACAAAATAAAAAACTTTAATTTGTGAGGCATAATCACAGAAGAACTCTAAGGTCTGCTGGAAGAAATTTCAGTAGAGATAAGCAGTACCTTTGTAAATTTTATACCTTCTGTAACTGTCCGTGAACTCTTGTATGTACATAAATGATAAATAAATCAATAAAATAAATAAGAAATAATAATACATAATAGGTATAGTGTCACTTAAAGTGAAAAACTTTATTAATTATTGTGAAGTTTGGTTTTGTTTGGCGAAGTTCTAAATTTTGTTGTTTTTTCGCGTCGGGAGTTATAAACAAAACAGATGTAAACATAATTATCACTCACCAGAAACAAACAACCGAGAAGCCATACAGCAGCAGCATTGTAAACAGCAGCGAGGGGTCTGTCCGCGGCAGCACCCCCCCCAGCACCAGCACGGCCGTCATGGCGGCCACGGTCGCCGCCACCTCGCCCAGTGACACCAGGAACCAGGACAGCGTGTGGTGGCGCAGCTTCACCCCCATTATTGACATTAGCTGGGGACAGGTGGGTCCATTATCGACATTAGCTGGGGACAGATGGGTCTATTATCGACATTAGCTGGGGACAGATGGGTCCATTATCGACATTAGCTGGGGACAGATGGGTCCATTATCGACATTCGCTGGGGACAGATGGGTCCATTATCGACATTAGCTGGGGACAGATGGGTCCATTATCGACATTACTGGGGACATATGGGTCTATTATCGACATTAGCTGGGGAAAGATGGGTCCATTATCTACATTAGCTGGGGACAGATGGGTCCATTATCGACATTAGCTGGGGAAAGATGGGTCCATTATCTACATTAGCTGGGGACAGATGGGTCCACTATCGACATTAGCTGGGGGCAGGTGGGTCCGTTATCGACATTAGCTGGGGAAGATGAGTTTAAGTGCTGAGGAGTTACTTTGATCGTTTCTTATTCATACGAATTCGTTTACAAATCACCCCCCAACCAGGTGGACTGACGACCTGAAGAAGACAGCGGGTATCCGCGTAATCTGGCCCGGTCAGAGTGGTGCAAGTTAGGGGAGGCCTATGTCCAGCAGTGGATCTCCAAGGACTGATGGATGGATATGAATATTTTTAATTTGAATGACACAATGAGGAGTCTAGGAGGAGGAATAATGCAAGGATGGATTCAGCCTTTATGTCAAGGGGGGTTAGCCTTTGCAGTCACAGAGAAAGAGCTCCAGCATATTAAGTCATTATACGAAGAGGTACTTTGTATTCAGTTGATTCAATTGATCAACGATTCTGTTTAGGTATCAATAGGCAATTTGGACAACGTCTAGTGGTAGCCCCATGACAGTATCCTCCCCTCTGGATCTATGCTTGGAGGATACCCAACAAGCAAGGCTAGGAAAGCTATGTGTTATAAGTGATGGTACCATGGTGTTGCCGGACTCCTTGTCGGCCACCACGAGACGCACGGCGGAGGCCACGGTGAACAGCATGGAGAAGAAGAACGACACCATCAGCGACTGCGTCTCGTACAGCGACGTCTGGAAGCTAACACACACACAGTCACACACGTTACTGTGAGCAATGATGAGTACCGTTTTTTATTGTCTCCGCTTTTTATTAAATTTTATTGAGATCTGACAATGGCATCCATGAGAAAACCATATAAGTCTTAAATTTGTATTAAGTATGTGCGCGACAAATGGATGACTAACTCAATATCACGCCAACTGATTTCGATGATTCTTTTTTTAATCGAAAGCAGGTGCTTGTCATGTGGCGCCACATAATCTGACAAGTAGTTTTTGAGTAACTATGAAGTCGGTTATTTTTTGTTGTTAGTAAAATTTAGATTATTTTTCTGTACCGGCATGGTAGTTAGAATTCTCAATTAAATTCCCACAATCAACCTATAGTTATAATCTTTATAGTTTTATACGATCGCAAAATGATAACGATAAGTCAATGAATATAAAGAATAAATAAAGATAGTTAATAGTTCACATTAGAAGAACAAACTTACAAGTCCTGCCTAAAGCAGGGATACGGCATCTGCTGCGTGTACACCGCCCAGTTGAAGTCCTTTTCTTCTGCGAGTGCTCTCTTCTGCCTTCTAGCGTTATCTGTGGACAGGTCTATGATCGCGTTGTCTATGATGTCCTGGATCTGCACGAAGCCGCGGAAGTACCTCATGTTCTCCAGGAAATTGGATTCGGGGCCAGGGATCCATAGACTGAGGGATTTAAATATATATTACTAACATTGTAGATATACGGCCTTATTCATAAACGCTTTATAAAACTATTTTAGCTATTCTTTATAAGCCTTCTATAACATTGTATTTATCAATAACGGCGATAAAGTATAATATCGGTATGCTGCAACAAAACACCGCTAGAAGACCTGAACGCAAGCTGCCTGAAGCCACGCATGTGCAAACTTACTAGTTTCTAATTCTTTTGGTGGTGGGCGCGTTTTCTATATCCATTCGGATTTTGTACTCAACATTTTCTGGCATGTCCTCACCATCCTGCCCGTTCAGAAACACCACACCTGAAAATAAAATACTTCGTAATTATGCCTCTACCATCATAAAAATACTCGTGCTTGAATCTAACACCAAAGCTTTCCCAAGATGATAACAGTGTTGATTCCAACAAAACTACGAGAAAGTGAGTGAGAGTTACCAGCAGAGAATTCGTTGACCCTGGTGAGGCGGCCCGCTTCCAGTTTCATCTGGTCCTCGTCTCGCACGGGCTGGAACCGGTCCAGGTTGATGCAGCGCAGGAGGTTCGACGCCTTCGACAGCATGCTTTGGTATCCCTGGACGTGCCATTATACTTACAATAATATAAGTCTTAGGGTACTTTATTGATAAATCCGATCCAATGGCGTGTCTCACTCTTACAAGTTACATACTTACCTACTTTGTTGTTTAAAATGTGTGACTTAATCACTTCTGTTCATATCCTCTTTCTGTGGACTAGACCTATTAAAATACATATATTCTATTGAGGGAAAGTTTAGGTCTAAATATGCCCATTCAAATCTATTCTAAAATAAAAATGCCATCAAAAACATAACTTGTAAAAAAACCCAAGTCTCGCAACTCAGTTCTTCTACCGTAAAAACTTGTGAGATCCATGTAATACCAAGTCGGTTAATTTATTCAGCTCCTACTTAAGGTTCCTTCTGTCTTAAGTTATTACGTAATTAACTAACCTAACAAGTAACAACATCTTATAGTGACCATATCAATATTGAAAATCTTTTATGTTTTAAATAAATAGATCGACTTGACCAAATTCAGACTTCTAGCTTTATCCACAAGGAAGTTATAGGGGGTCGAAAATGGCCTGGTTTGCTTCGAGAAAAGGATGGTACGGCCGTGCCGCTTTTTTGCTCGACTTGGCGGGGGCACTGCCGTGCCCTCAGATAAAATCATAATTTTCTCTTGAACATCCCTTAAGTCAAATATGTAATGTTCTAATCATATTCGGGGAAACTGCTAACTTCCAGACTAAGGCTTAGCTATACCATAGTCATTGCTACTGACTCAACTGAGACTGAAGTCAAGGTTAACTTTTTAGGTGAACAAATCCACTGCAACAGAATTTAACCTAACCTTACTCACCTTGATATCTCCAAGTCCACCGATCAGGTCATCAACGTCGACTTCTCCAATGTCCACGTCACCGAACAGGTTCCTCCTGAGCTCCGTGTACTCCGGCGAGGAGAGCAGCTCCACCAACACCTTGATGCCGGCCTTGTGCGCCGTCAGCTTCTCCACGGAGAAGAACGCGTCTGCGAACGCGTGGATCAGATTGGACACTTTCACTGCGGGTGCGAAGGTCTTGCTCGCCTGGACGGAACGAAGAGCACACAAATAAGTGAATAAGAAATAAGGACAGGTAGATACATTTCAATCTTCAAATCTTAAGTCTTCAAATTCTCTCGGTAGTTCTCTACTTTTGCATATCGGACTACAGGAATCGAACCCGTTGATTAAAAAAAACTCACCTGTATTATTACACCATTCAACAGTGTTGCAGTGGAATATTATTAAAAAAATCTAATGATACAGTTTCAGTTTTCATCAAAATCGGCCCCGAGACTTCTTTGACCATTTTTCGCTATTCCTCATCGTTTAGAATTTGGCCACCCACGCACACTTGAAAAATTCACCCTGTATATTCATACATCCATTTCATTTCAGTGCTTAAAACAACTTAGAGGGTCTTTTCTTCATTTTACGTGGATGCACTGATCTGTTGCTTACCAAAAGGAATCACTTTTTTGTGTTACTTATCACTTATTTTACGGCACAATAATGCCATTCTGCACCAGACATACTTACTGCTTCAATAATTCGCTGGACAAAGGGTGTATCCGGAGTGTAGAGGATCTTGCCGAGGATCAGGGGTTTGGCGAAACTCCATATGATCTTCCCTCCCTTCATGCGAACAATCTCCGTATACAGGGAACGGCAGAATTCAGCTGCAAATATTCATAGATTTTTAATGAAAATAGCGACAAACGAGCTAACGATCCACGAAAGATTAATAAGAAAAAAAGATCACGACGTGCATCAGTGTGTCAATGATACCTACATGAATACATACAACTTGAAGAGAAGTTACAAGTTATGATAATCACTTACTGGGCAACACTTGCAGCTGCGCCTCGTCCGGTTTCCCGGTGTTGTCCTGCACGTCGGAGATGACCTTGTAGTAGCGGTTGAGGTTCATGTGGAAGGCGCGCCCGCACACCATGTTGCCGGCGTCCGCCATGAAGCTGGCCGCTGGAACAAATCTACCATTTAAAGTCTTACATCTTTGGGAGATGACCCCTGACCTATAGCTACTGTATGTAACCGTGGTGTTATGTTAAAAAAGTTTTATTATGATTTTATTGCATTATTCTTCCAGGATTATCTGGACCCTATTCCTATAGAAACTTCAGAAGAAATGTTTAAAAAGTTAAGACCTGAATCTTTTTTTATGCGATTAGAATGTGATATAATGAACCTGTCGAAATTGAAGTATCCCGTCTAGATTCAATGTTCATCGTATTTTTAATATTACGACAATATAATGTGATGTTGGATCCCGAAATTTACGATATGTCCTGTTCATTTAAGTATTCTGACCCAATCCACTTTATTTCTTATTCTCATGTGAACTAACTAGGCCCTTTTTTATCTCTTCATTAAAACACCGATCCACTTACACGAAATAAAAGTGTTAACAGAAGAGCTGTTTCTGAAGCTTTGCAGCAGAGGTTCCTGGGCCAGGCTGTCGGCCACGCTGGTGAGGCGCTCCCGGATGACGGGCAGCACGTCAGCCATGGCCGGGAAATGAGCTAAAACCTTTTTGCCCTGGGCCTCGGAGAGGTTTGACGCTGAGAGCAGCTGGGTTATCACCGCAGTTTTCACCTGTGAACGAAATTATAATATGGAAAATTAAGAAATGCTCGTAGAGCCATGCTGTAGATCTATGCTTGTCAAGGATGGTAGCACCACCTTGAAGAAATCTTGAGTTTAATATTTAGCAGAATTTCTGATATGAAAAGGATGTTGTTTTTGATATTAAGGATTAAGGTTGTTATTGATAAATAAGCAACAATCAGAAACCACAATACAAGTTATACCAATTATGCATGGCAATAGAGTTCTGAAACCATGAATTTTTCAGTGAAAAAGTAACAGGAAAGGATAAGCTTACTTTCGACTATCGCTTTTAATGTTCAGGATGTCGATAGACAGTGATGACCAGTAACCACAAAGCGACTGACTCGTTTGGTTTCAGTAATACTTCCCGTAATAGATATAAGGAGACAATATCCGAATTCCGATCCTAACCTTATCCAATATGAGGGTGGAATTGAGGTTCTGCGCCAGCACCGGCAAGATGCTCTTGGCCTGATCGTCGCTCAGCCCGCAGAACTGCTCGGCCACGGCTCCGTACACGTCGTCCAGGGTCACCACGTCCAGCTGCGCCGGGACGATCACCCGGGACATCTCCTCCACGTTGCACACGAAGCGCTCGATGTGGTACGTGCCGCGTTGAGGTGCGAATAACTGGAATATGGGATGGGGTCAGAAAACTATCCTATCTAGTAATTATGAGTATGGCTTCAACCCATTAACGGTGCACTACTGAGCACGGGTCTCTCCTCTCGAGCATCCTCCACCACGCTGCTCCAGTGCGGATTGGTTGAGGGGTTAGTGGCTAACCCGAGTGTAGGAAGTTTACATGCCGCCCAATTGTCACATTAACGTCACTCACAGGGGCGAGTTTTAATAATCTCACTTTTACAAAAAGAGATTTTGTATATCATTTTACTCACAGATTGTCAAAATTCGCCCAATTTTCACGGATAACTTAATAATTTCTATCTTTCAAACGAACATAGTTTCATTTTGTTTCGTTTTTCTAGCCCAAGATTGTTAGAATCCATCCCAGTCTCCTTTGAGTTGATTTTCAACGTCATATACCATAATTACCAAATTGGTGACCCCGACATAATATAACACATGACATCCAAAAGTTAAAGTAGTTTAGAAGCGTATAGACTCACTGGTGATAGCACGAAGTGGCCAGCCTGTATGCGCGGCGCGGCGACCGACCAGAAGTTGGTGTTGTTGATGCCCAGCTCCGAGAGGGCCAGCTCCAGCCGGTCTGGGTCCGGGAACAGCTCCGACACCGGCACTACAACGATGAACTTGCGAACATGAGACTAGTGTTGACTTTATTCATCAAGCGAAGACTTCCAGGAGTTCCACGGCTGATACACATGACTAATTGCGTCCTGTACTTACATCTTGTATGTCAAATTACGTATTACGAACAGTTTTCTCAATCCAGTATATTATGTAACCCTTGCTAAATTAAAAATCCCTTATTCTCCTGTATAATCATTTTCAGTCATATTTTACCTTATGATACATAAACAATTGAGTTAATTAAACAAACATAATATACCTACGCAAAGGTCATCAAAATCAATTTTGAAATAATTTCGTCCTGATTGGGATGATTGCACTAATATTACTGATACCAATAGGTCTTTCTTTTTTTTCTCTCTTTTTTGGCCGGCAACGCATCAGTAAAGCCTTTGCAGTCGCCGATGTCCATGGGCGACCACATCCACTAACCATCAGTCATCGTCAGCTCGACTGCCACCTATTTCCATAAAACCAAACATACCCTTGAGGTCGTCCTCCAGCAGATAGTTCCTGAACTGCGCGAGCACGGCCATCCCGCCGGCTAGCGCGCTCACGTCGTACTCCAGCGCCGAGCCCGCCAGCACCGACTGCAGCTGCTGCAGCACGCCTCGCAGACTGACGGGGAAACACAATGTTAAGAATTGTATTATACTCGTAGGTTCTTTGTCAATGTTCTTTTGGTTCTTTGATTTGTAAATAGAAATAAATAATTCGGCGTTGCTTGGTGGTCATAAGTTTGATGTCTCTGTGTATTTGTGTATCTGTGTATCTGTGTGTATGTGTATCTGTATGTTTGTGTGTGGTATAATAGCTCCCAAACGGATGGACCGATTTTGATCCAGTTTTTTTTTTGTTTGAAAGGTGACTTAATCGAAAGTGTTCTTAGCTATTTTTAGTGTAAATAAACTGTCGGGTTTTTTTTTTTTTAATTTTGATTTAAGATTATTCGATCGTGCGTTTTATGCAAAATTTTCTTCCTATTAACAGTATACCCATTATTTTATTAAATAATTTAAACTAATCCAATTTAATTAATTTAAACATCGACTAACTAACTATTGAATTTTTCTATCGAATACGCACCTAACACCGAAACTCTCGATTCGAGAGTTAGCGATTGACGACTTTGTCTTACACCGACCAATTCCTTGCACCGCTCTCTTCGCCTCTGATCGGTCCTTGTGACCATGTCGACGTGACCCACCTGTAAAGGATCCCGTCCAGCGAGTCTTCAGTCAGCAGCTGCATGACCATGTCGACGGTGGGCAGCAGCTGGCCAGCCGCCACGGCGGGCAGGTCTGCCCGGCTCACAGCCCCCAGCAGCCGCGCCGCGTGCCCCACCAGCTGCTCCTCGTGTTCTAGAAGCTCGCCGATGTACCGGAACTGCCAGAACGCCTGCTTCTGGAGCTCTGGTAGCTGGAGGCGAATGTTGTTAGGTAAACGGCTTTGTTACTGCTAGTTACTCGGTATTACTGTTAGCTCCTCTAGAGGATGAATTGTAAATATGGTGCAAGTTTGCAATAAAGTCCTACTACTAAAAGCAATGTGAAAGTTTGAATAGATGTTTGTAACTAGTCCACACACTGAACTACTGAACGGATTTTCGTGTAATTTAGCCGATCAAACATGAAAATGTCAACAAACGCGGGCAAAGTCGCGTTTAGAGCACCAGTCGCTAATAACCGAATTATTTTGACTGTTATGTTATTTAACAGTCAAAATATTTTAATACAGAACAACGCCCAAAACGCCATTTGACGTTTGTTTGAGAAACAACGTAATTACTACAAAAGGTCCTCACCTCTGTTTCAACCTTAGTGTCATTGATGCCCCGGCCGACGGCGGAGACGATCTCCCCGCAGTCGTACCGGGCGCATATCTCCGACCAGTCGAACTGCTTCAGTCGCAGGTACTCGTTGGACGGTCGTCGGATCTCTCGCACCTGGAGACCAAAACCTAATTTAACGACTGATAGTAGGTCTCATCGATATTTATTAGAGTTAATTCAGAAGTTGGTAAACCAGCTGACAGGCTCTCTGATGGTTGCCATGAATGCCATCCATGGTCACTTATTATGGGTGAAACAGAAAGAGCTAAAAAACTATCTCCGCTCTATCACTATTGGAATTAAACTGGGCGATACAGGCTTCAGCGACCTTCAAGAAAAGATATATCACTGCAGCGAGTGTTCAAGAGGAGATGCATCACATGCAGGGAGATTGGCTTGGTGATGCGTCTTAGATCTGATAACTTTTCCCAATGACTTACAGTTCTCAGATTAATCTTAGCATTTTCAATGTCCTCCGCGATTTTCTTATCCCCGACGATCTTCATCATGTCTTTAGAAAGGTCATGGTCCTTCTTCAAGTAATTCTTTAAAACACCTTCAACGTCGAGGTTGTGAGCGATGGCGGAGTGCATCTTCTTGAAGTAGGTCAAGTTCGTGATGCCGGGAACTTCCTGAAGATGAGGCAGTTCAGCTCGGAACAGCCTGCTGGTGTGAACTAGGACGTGGCCGAATCTGTAGGCAAACATAAACATAGCTATTATGCAACAATTAAACACCTGAACGCACCCACACATATATACACAGGCACGCGTGTGCGCATACACGTACATACATACACACACACACATACACGCGCTCGCATGCATCGTTCGTCAGTACATACCCGACAAATGCTGTTCATACCCGATAAATGTGCCACCTATTGGTCTATCAACATTGCGTTGTTATCGATGGGACACCGAATCACGTATTGTCTTAAAAAAATCTTGCACCTAAGGACGTAAATGAGACCCGTCTGTCATGAGTGTATGTAGAGTGTCAACTGTTAAGAGTTTTGTCACTACCATGATCGGGTCCCATTATGGGTTTAAATACGAAAATTATGAGTAAGTACATTAATATTTGGTACGCTGATAGAAGTAGTACGGAACGGCAGTAGAAATACGGAATCAAACAAGCTCTTTACTGACAAGGTGGCATTCCCGAGGGCAGTGCCGGAGACGTTGGCGACGAGGCAGCGCGCCAGCCGGCCGCCGTCCGCCTCCTCCAGCGCGTGCAGCTTCACCAGCTCCAGGAACTCCCCCATGGACTTGTTCAGCTCGTACTTGGTGTAATTCCGGCTGGACAGCAGCTGGAAATGATGCAACGGTTTTAGCTTCCATTGGCGGTTTCTTCAAAGACACGATAACGACCAAGCTTTTTAAGTGGTATCACGTCACCTAACGCAGCAGCTTGCTACACGTACGCATGGAAGCTTCCGTTACCAAACAATACTTTGCCGTGTCGTTCTATGAAGAGCGAAGGAATATGGGTGATATTACAATGCTCTCTAGTGCGGTAATCGAATAAGATTTACGCCGCACGACAACTAGGCTTTAAATTTTAACCAAGCCGCCCATATTGGGACTGTTAAATTTGCATTCGCTTCATCATTCATTTGTCAGCAAATACAACACCATCATTGTGAATAATCCACGCTTAACTTGGCGAAATAAAAGCGCTCATGCAGTTTAAATGACGTCATACTTCACTGATAGCCATGTCCCAGTGGAAGTCGTTCTTGAGGGCGAGGTGGATCTGGTCCAGGGTCATGTCGTCCAGGTGGCACAGCAGCGCATCGTACTCCGGCTTCTTGTACAGCTGCAGGTTGATCTGCTTGAACCATGTCGTCAGCGGGGAGCACAGCGTGCAATCACTGAAATACCAACTTCTCATCTATATCGTATACAAAGACAGCTACTATCACCTAACATCGCCGCCACCAGACAAAAATTTCAAAAAATCCCGGACATTTGGACAAGTTTGGCAGCTCAAATGATATTTTCGAAACTAATACTTCCATTATGCTGTAAGTTTCTATTACTTTAGCAGAGCTTTTTTATAACTATCCACAAACGAGCACAGGAGCTACCTGATGCTTGAGCCTTTGTTCGAGCACCTGACATTATCGTAAGGACATAAGGACATCAGCAATACATAAGTCATCACCGATACACGTCCGGATAAAAAAAGAGAGAAGAACAGAATCAATGCTCAGTTTACTGACCTATTGTTCAAGAAGAGTGTACCAGCATCCACCAAATTGCTGAGAACACCGAAAGATATCTTGGTCAGAGTCTCCCTGGACAGAACGTTTAGGACAACTCTCCTCAACTGCGCTATCTTGTCGTCAGTGATCCACCGCGGCCGCATGGGCTGCTTGGGTCCGGACATGATGCTGGTCAGCTTCATCTCCACCTTGTTCAAGTCCGAGGCCAGAAGGTCGTAGTCGACGTCGTCGGACAGCTTTAGTTCATTCACATAGCCCTGTAAAGTGATTTGTTCTGACTGTTAACTGAAGACATAATTTTTCAAAGCATGCCGGGTAAAGAAACCTCTCTTCGCTCTTCCCAATAACGGGAGCAGTGCTGGCAAACATTACATTACATTATTATTGTGAAGACGATACATGAAGTTGTAGGTACCACCCGATACAAACCTGAGAAGCGAACAGCATCGGCGGTATGTCCCTGACGAGCTGGGTGGTGTTGCTGCAGGCCTGGTCCCGCAGCGCCGCCAGCAGCCCGGTCCCGTCGGGCAGGTAGTCCCGCACCGACACGCCGTCACGACACAACACGTCGGGACGCTTCGTGTTGTAGTCGCGGAGGAAACGCACCACCTGGGGATGAGGTCACTTTATCATTACTGTTCCACTGCTGGGCTCTGGTCTCATTTTATAATACATTTGAGCCATAGTTCATCACGCTGGTCAAGTGCAAAGTCGCAACCTTGTACCTTGGAAACTCAGCAGGTTTCCTCGCGATGTTTTTACAGCACAAGGCTGATACTGCTTCCTACTACCGTATGCTGAGGGAGACATAATAATCTTGAAGCACTTTATTCTAATATGTTTACAAATGCAAGATAAGGCCTAGCTTGCTTTTAGAAGGAGACAGAAAAGGTTCCATTTTGCCGCCAAACCGTCCGATTGGATCGCAGCATGGTGACTGCACCTACATGTATTTTATCGAGGTTAGTGAGCATATCCTCAGCGATGTCGACGCTCCTCTCGACGGCGTCAAGGAACCGCGCGGCGTGGGGCCCGCGGTACACCGCCCGCAGCTCCCCCCACCAGTCGTCCCCGGCCAGGAAGGCCGCCACCACCCCGTACTGCTGCACGTTGCTGTGCAGGTACTGCACGTACACCGGGAGACCCAGCTCGTAGGCGTACGTTATTGACGTCTTTAGAGAATTCACGACTTCAGGCCTGCGGATGAACAAGAAATTTAACATACATATTTATTTTGTGGTCAATGAAATGTTACAACTTTAAGAATATGTCATCCAGATAATAATTGTATTCCAAGAAAATCCGTATTGGGGCGGCTTCGAATACTAACCACAATCCCACACCGGATGGGTGTCGTAAGAGGCGACTAAATCCGGTCCGCTAGTGGTAGGGCCCCTCGGAGGGATTATATTGATAATATAATTTATGATTTTAGTTGTAAATAATTTCCATTATTACTGTTATTATTTCTCCATGTTGTTCGCCTGGATAGCTACCACCCTTGAGCATGAGATAGCCGCCCAACGACTTGTCGTGTTCTGGCTGAGGACTTGAGAGCCAGTTCTTTCTTTCTTTTTCTGCACCCTTTCTTGGCCGGCATTTCATCAGTGATGCTTTGGGTGTTGCTGATGTTCATGGACGACGATAGCCACTTACCATTACATAATAGTCAGCTCATTTGCCAGCTATATCCATAAAAACGCAGTTTTGGTTTAATTCATCCTTAACTATGTTTTCATTACGTACCTCTCCGTAAATAATTTGAATATATCCACAGTTTCCTCAGCACCATCATTCCGTAGCAAGTCTTCAAGACGTCGCAAACTCTCCCGAGCCATCGTCATGTCATCATCAACTACGTTTTGAATTGCTTTATAAAACATAACAAATTTCTTTGAACAAATCTGTAGCTTGACTCTGTCTGTATCGCTTAAAATGTCTTTGCTAGTATCTTTATTATTCAAGTTATCGCACATATCAGTTAGAGCATCTGCCAGTTTATAATTCTCGTCTTTAGCCCACAAGACATCAGTGAGGACATCAAAATGTAAAGCAACTGCCTCAGTTGGACGTCGCTTAAAAATTTTCTGTACAGCTGTTAACTCAATTCCTACTTTTTTCAAATCTTCTGCATTAATTCCTTCCAGTGGAATCTCATCTACTTTCAAATCATCAAGAGCTTTGGATAGTTTATTAGTTATCGCTGCTATTCGTGTCAAGTATATAGCTGATATAAATTGCTTTTTATTAACATCGTTAAATGAACGATACGATGGATCGGTGTCGTTGATTTTAAATGCTAATAGTTTATCAACAGTTTGTTCTAATTCGTTCCTCATTTTATCGATTTTATTTCTTTTCCTCGCGGTCTCTGGATCTTCACCTTCAAGAACGATAGCAACTGGTTTCGTTGACAGATTAGTCACAAAATCGGTAAGTTCGTTACTTTTATTGAAGGCATTCTCGAAACTGCTAGTTAGGTTGTCGGCATGCATCGTAAAGAAAAAATATTGCTGAAACAAAAAATAATACTTGTCATTAAGTAAACATTCTGTCTTCGTAGCATTAGCGGCAAATGCCACCTGTACATTTTGTAGGTACACTTATTTGTATTAGTGGTAAAATAAAAATCATTGTGACTTAAATGCAATACTTAGGTTAGGTCTTGACTATGACGTGACTTCCAAAAATCTGCAACAAGCAATACACCGTACCGGTTTAGAGACAACGTCAAGCAGCGTGTTGTCTCCCCGGGGCAGGGAGATCCAGTACAGCAGCGAGGGGCAGACGAAGGGCCGGACGCGGGCGAGGTGCTCCTGGCCGACCGCGCTGCCGGGGGGCGGGGCCAGCGCCGCCACCACTGCCTCGCAGTCCCAGAACTCTGTCAGGGAGGCGCGGCGAACCTGACCGAATCGAGTAATGTTTTGTTAAAAATGTTCTATTAGTTCACGCAAAAACTGTTGAAGGAATTTTCATGGAATTGAGCTCACAGGTAAACCATGATCTAGAATAAAACAAAGGTACTTATTGTCCCGGAAAACGCAGAAAAGCCGCGGGCAGAGTCTTTTATAAAACTATCAATACATCATATTTATCCATTCGAACAATACGAAGTAATATTATCTATTTATTCCCTGCCTTCGCTCAAAAATATTGACACGTACTTGTTGTCAATGATAAAAAATATAGCATATATTTGTACCTGATGCATGAATCCCAAGTCCCAGTAGGAGTTGAGGAGCACCGCAACAAACTCCGGGAACTGGTCGTACAGCGTGTACAGACCCGTGCCGCTCGTGAAGCCGAACACCTTCAACACGTTGGAGCTCTCGCCTGGAACGTACATTATAATAGATTAAGATGTAGGACGGCCAATTGGTGGTGTCGAGGGTTCCGGGTAGGGTAACCAGTGGAGGCGGACGTTTTTGTGACAGATAAATTCAGGCCATAAGAGGACCTAAAACATGACTGGACTTAATTATTGTTCTCAAATAGTGCGTATTTGTGATGTGTTATTTGGTCTCGTTCGATCAACAAGGTGCACGGACGTCGTTGAACCTAAAGTACCTATTAAGTAAGAAAGAAAAGACTTTAACCCTAATTTTAAAAATTGTATCTTCTTCTTCTTTCCAATAGTTGATTACTTGTCCACTTATCTCCGGTCTTTTTGTTAAAATAAAATTTATCTTCAAAAAAAGATCATAACGACGCTTAGTACTCTGAATACATACATAGAACGTACAGTCACCTGCAGAGAAAAGTAACCCATGTGTTTACAACGCAATATGCAACAGAAACATTGCTGTTCGTATATTTTTAACAAAGTTACGTCCCACCATGAAGATCTTACCATTAGCCTCGGTAAAGTAGGTGAGCAGATCCCCCGCCATGTTCTCCAGTGTCACCGACCCCAGCATGAGGGTCCGCGTCCAGGCGGCGCGGCCCAGCCGCCAGCAGTACTGCTCAGCGTCTGATGGTGCGCAGTGGAAGTAGTTCCTCCACATGGCGTTGAGTGGAACTGCCTCGTTGATTGATGTCGTGTTGATCGAGTTCAGAACCTTGTCTAGGTTTGAGAAGAACTTCCTGAAAATAAAATGCGGCTTCAGACCTGATTTTTTTATATAACTAGGCAAGTCGACGATCCATCACCGCTGCGCTATTGACCAAGAAATAAAAAAATGTGTTCGGAATCAGGACGGAATTAGTCATAAACACTTCCCCAAAGGATGGTATGGATGTCCAATTCCATGGTAAACTGAAACTTACTCTTTAACTGTTTTATTTTTATTTAAAACGATACGCTGAGGAGTTACTTTCGCTGTTACTTCTCCTCAATAATCTTCACCGTGAGCTGTTAAATTATTTTTCAGTCAAATTTTCCTATGGCAGACAGGAAGAATGTGCATGATGGAAATAATATTTGTTAAAATCTAAAACATTAAAAATACAATAAAAATTTCGAGGTGTGCAATATGAAAAAGACGTAAAACGAATAAAAATATTTGTTACACTACAATGACATTAAAATGCAACTATAACTTCAAGAGGCTTAACTTAATAATTTTTAACTAACCTTAGAATTACACGATTTTCATCCGTATTGAACAAGTCAATAGCGTATTCGATGCTGGCCACGAACGATATTCCGTTGGACGAATCGAACAGACTCTGTGCGACATATTTCAGGGCGTCTATGTCTTTCAGTGAAGCAGTGAACACTTTTGAAAACTTGAGGAACAGATGCGGCGGGTAGACCGTTGTGTTCCATGTTTGAGATTCCTGAAATGGAAACAGTAGGTATTATATTCTATCGACATAATATAGGTAGAAGATATCTAATTGGTTACACCTCTTTACCAGAAAATATTCTGAAAAATGCATTAGATTTGCATTACAACTTATAGGTACAATGCGTCTAAGTATAATTTGTTCAGAAACATGCATACCATTTGAGTTCTTATAAACCTCTCACTCTGGCCGTCATAAAAGGGTATAGGTTTAGCCACCCGAAAACTGGCTACGTGTGAGTTGGACTACGGACTCGTGTACAATTACTGACAGTGATACATTACTGAACTATTTGTAGGTATGCTGCAGATACTCTGGTTAAAGTAGATGCAAAAGATGCCAAATTGCAGCTTACTAGCACTAAAGGTATCTACGTTATGCTGCGGACGAACGGACGGACACGACAAAACTATTCCCTTTTGAATACGGAACCCTAAAAGGTTTGAACTTATTTTTATAGAGCTCAATAATGGCAGAGAGACTCTCACACGAAGATCAACGCATACTCACAGACACAGTAAGGTTCTTGTCTCTGACATAGTCCGCCCATTCCTCCCGGAACTGACGGTCCATGCAGAGGATGGTCTCCAGGCCAGCCAGCGCCTCCCGCCCGCCCTCGCTGAGCTGCAGCGCCGGCGCCAGGGCCCGCGAGCACGGCCAGGGCGGCTCCGAGTTCATTATGGCGATGATTGGTTCTACCTGAAAAAGTTATATTAGCAGGAGGTACCGGTTTATGGTCGACCCCTCATACTTTTTCCAAGAGAAATATATTTCATGAACAATAAAACACGATCCAGAGGGGTTGTCACCAAATGTGTGGTTCAGGGTATAAATAAATAAATGTTGGTGATTTTTTCTATAAATTACAATAACTCTTCCTGTAGCAGCTTATGATCAATAGAAAGTAACAATAACTACAATTAAACATCTAGATAGTCGTTCCAATCATCAATAAATGTGACAAAATTATTTGGTCCTTCGAGCCGGATATGAAGCAACGTTCAGAACCATGTATTACACGTACATCAGTGTCTCCCCTCACAACAATGTCCACAGAGTCAACGACGAGACTGGGCAGGTTTGGCAGCAGACGCCGCAGTGCCGCCTCCGTCGCGGGTGGTACTTTTGACGGTGAGTTTTCTTTCTTTGCTATCGCTGGAAACAATCAAACTTACGGTATTAAAATTCGTTATACAAAATAGAGCATAAATTTATTTATGCGCCTAATTTACTAATCATAAAATGTAGAAGCAGGCAGATGTTACATAATGTGTGAAGTATGGATGTTTTAACTGTTTCACGCAAAAACTATTGAATGGATTTTCATGAAATTTAGCACACAGGAAGACCATGATCTAGCATTAGACATAGGGTACTCATTATTCCGGAAAATGCGGGCAAAACCGTGGGAAGAACGCTAGTTGTCCATAGTTTAACTCAACAACAACACGTTCACAATTTAGTATGTTTGTGCCACCTATAATCATAATTTATAATCATAAATCGAGGTAATTTTTAAGAGTGAAACGAAACGTTATTGAAACGGTCACCCGCACCATGCTACAGCGCACAAGGTATAGTTCTTAATGGTCTACGTACAGTAACATGTTTTTATATAAATAAAACAAGACATGTGATCACCTCCAAACAGCTGGAGGAAGTCTCCGGCAGCGTCCAGCGGCGCCAGTGTGGAGCTGAGTGCGTTCTTCAGCCGCAGCCAGGTGTCGCCACCCAGGCCGAAGGCGCTGCTGTCTACCACGTCCAGCAGACGGAACACCACCTTGATGCTGGAAACGATCATTATTTACACTGCATGCATCATCGTCAGCATTTGTCATAATCATTAGTTCTCTCTTTCTTTTTCTTGGTGTTGCTGATGTCCATGGGCGACGATAGCCACTTACCATCAGGTGGATCGTCAGCTCGTTTTCAGGCTATTTCCATAAAAAAAATCTGTATGCCCTCGCTTTGCTTCGGTTATCACAAGTGCGTTCAAAATACTACGTCAATACTCGTATTCTGTGTAAAATAAAGCTATTTATATTTTATTTTACCTAAAAATCTTTCGTGTGTGAGTTATTTTATGTACGGATCGAAAAAAAATTCAAACAGACAGACTTTTAGTATGTAGTGATGAAACTGTGCTGATGCTGTTCGCCAGGAAAAGAATGTCAATACAGCGCATTCTGCCTTAAATCGAATCGAATTTAATCGAAAAATATTGAAAGATTACAGAATGCGCTACAGAATTGCTGTCATCTTGATTGATCGTTAATCTCTCCATCAATATCATTTATCTCCATGGGAGCAGCTGGATCCAGTTACGTCAGTCTGAAGATCCATATCAAGTCATTTTGTATAAGTACTGTGGTGTCATTCCACAGTAGAAACAGAAAAGGACCAACATAGCTGTTAATGAGATTTTAATGAATAGTTAGTAAGATATAATTAAAATACAGATGTTTTTCCTAATTAGATGCAAAGTCGATTCAATGACATCTATGACTCGAAAACACACTTGTACTTTACAGTTAGTGTTAACATACTTATAAGAAGTAATACTTTGAAACTATCGCTCTCAAAAGACTTTGTATAAGTATCTCCTGATAACTAAGACCGTTTACAACACCATATGCCACGCTCCACGCTGCTCCATTACGGATTGGTGGAATGGTTAGTGGCAAACTCAAATTTTAAACAGTAACTGACGACGTAACGTGTCCTCAGAAACGCTTAAGAAATTAAGCCACTAGCAGTCTTTCATCCAACTACTACGCGCACTCGGTCTATCGCGTAAGTTCACCACAAGCCACCGGGCTATAAGCGCTTCTAAAAAATCAGAAAAATGTTTATAAGAATGCTGAAGTATCGACGTACCTAAACGGGTAACTATTTTGCTTACCTCACATGAATACTTCGTTGCACACTCCTCTTGCTGAACCAGAACTCTTGCGTCTTAACAAACATTCCCTCGACGCGGCGCTGCGTAGCGCTGTCCATCCCGTAGCTCTTGTACTCGAACAGGTACGGATACTCGGTGTCCAGCTTCATGTACAGCCGCTTGAGCTCCGTGATCAGCACCGACCAGTCGATGTCGTCCAAAGGACCGTGCGTGGTGTTCTTCACTTGAGCTATCTGAAGGTGACAAAATAAAAACATGTTCTCTACGAGATGATGTATGAGCTCTGCAGAATATTCTCAGTAAGGGTAAATGCATTCTAGTAATCGTAAGCATATGTTATGTGTTCTTGATGAGGATGCGGTCCTATATCGGTCCTGGTACCTGATCATTGTAGATAACAAAGCGAGAGAAGTTTTAAAATACTTCAAAAACATCTAAGTTGTCAGATATCAGAAGATCTAACCATTCTAAAGCAATACTGACAAAATAAAATACTCGTACTTACAGCTTCTCCAATGAGAGAATCTCTCATCAGTCCAGCATTGATAGTTGCAGATACATTACACAGCGTGGTAACTAGTTCCTCCTCCACGGAGTCTTCAGAGGGAGGAAAGACGAAGTAGGAACGAGCATTTTCAACGCCACTGCATAACATTTCTTCACTGGGAGTGGCCAAGGCCATGTAGGTCTGCAAATAAAAAGTTCTTGAACTATCTGACTTGGAAGTTTTACTAGCCATACTGAAAATGTTTCTGTAAACCTAAATCACCTTCTTATTTTTGAGTTAGAATTATTATTTATTCGAGTATTGGATTCTCATTTTACTAATTTAGGAGATACATCAATAATCTTATCTTAGAGCTCCGCCACCCTATAAAAGAAACTCCTGTACAAAGTTTTATGCATCTAAACCCATTTCGGCTGTGCGTTCTGTCAGTCAGTCAACGACCTACCTTATCCTCATCAAGCGCAGTGAGCAGGATAGTCTCAATAATCTTGGGGTAGTAGTCCCTGGCGCTGGCGACCAGGCCTGCAGGCGCGGCGTCCAGCAGGTCGTTGACCGCGATGAGCACGGCGGTGGCGTCTATCATCGGGTTGCTGATCTTGTACTCCAGCAGCGGACTCTGTCGCACCACTTCCTTGGCCAGCGCACCGTTTACTGTTATCCTGTTGGTGGCAGGTGATCTTAAGTTGTAAAGTGAACCACCTAAGCCTCGTTCCAATTTAGTAGTATGTTGACGAATAGTACGCGGGACAATAAAGTTGATAGCCGAATTATTGAACGTATTGCCAATTATGTTTGCCCCAATAGACGGTAATTTAATTAAATTGCTCTTGCTTCCCAAGTTGCGAAAAGCTTTTAAGAAAGTCTGGTTTATCAAACACGATCATTTTTCAAAAATCAAACAGGTTCATATATCGAAAAATTTGTTCTAGATGACCCGTGATATTATTATGCCAAGTTCATCGGTTTCACCTGATACTTGCACAGACAGACTAGACAAAAATTAGCAAAAAATATGTCATTTACCTTCATTATCACTAACGAACCCAAGTTTATCAGTTTGGATTCAGAAGATGTTTTTCATTACTTATTTCATTAGTCAACAGTACTATTAAAAATATCAACTTACAAGACCTGGTTCCCCAAATGACTCTTTTCGCGAGCATTCTTCAGAATTTCAGAGTCCTCGTCGATCCCCAGCAGCTTGCTCCAGTCAAGGTCCGGCAGCGAGTGCATCTTCACTTTACTTAATGTTTTTGAAAAATTCTTTACTATATCGAAGTCTTTGTCTATCGTATACAGAAATTCCGATACGTCCCTGCCTATTGTTTCGAGAACGAATAATCTGGCTATGCTATTTATCTAAAAATTTAGGATTCATTAAAATGCCATTATACAATAATACAATTTATCAAACCTATGTGGTGTCTTCACATATGATTAATATAAAGTTACTCACATTATCCCTAACATCGAAAATACCAAAGGATGTAAGCATATCCAGCATATAGTTATTCCAGGCGTCAGTACAAAAGTGGACATGTAGCTTGACTGCTTCCTCCCTTGTCACCTTGAAGAAACTATGTATCTCGTCCACCTCACAGAACATCTTCTCTAAGTCATCCATTTTATCTGTCAAGTACTACAGATGTTTGGTATTAAAAATTATGAACTTAACTCTTATAATTTAGTACTTGAAAAAAGAAAAGTTATTTTAGTTCGTATCAGTCTATTATATTATTTCAAAATTGCTGGCACTTCATTATACCTAAATTTAGTTACATTATTGTTTTAAGTATTTATTTAATTATATTAATATAATTTATTATTCTCCTGATGATAAAATGAAAATACCTGAATTCTTTCAGGATCAGCCAGAGCTTCCAGTCCAATGCTGACTATATCAGGAGGCAGCGCAAGTAACTCCTTGACGCCTTCAGGGTTCCTCTGGGACACGTTATACACCACTTGCTCAATGTTCATGTTAATGTTGACCACCATCTCCGCTCCTTCAATTAGTTTTGCTACTAACGTCGAGTAAAACAACAAATTGTGCTTCCTTCTGGCCGGCAGGAAGTTGTAAATAAAATTTGTTAATCTGGATAAGCTGAAAAAATCTATCACTGTTAGTTTTCAATCATCTGATATGTTAGAACGATAAAAAATGTGTTTTACTTGTGAACTTCAATCCAAATATAAATTGTTATTCCACAGACGATAAGTTTGTTATACTTTTGCCTTTAGATACTTACACATTAAAAATATCGCTGCTATCACCTCCAAAAACATCATCTACCATATTTATTGCGTCATTAATCATTTTGGATATTTTGTCCAATTGTAATTCTATATTCATATTTTTAACATTAGTCAAAGACAGTTCAGTGGCTGATTCAAAAGTATTATTGTACGTTTTCGTCGCAACTTTGTTTAAATATCTAACGGCGATTATACTCATTTCTGCTAAATCTCTAATAGATTTGTAAGCTTCCGTGTCACCAAAAATTGGTTTGAAGTGGTCCAATGCTTTTGTAACCCTGGAATATTAACAAAAACAGTTAAATACAATCCTTCACTTCAATACAATTCTATGTTAACTTTTCAAGAACCATTTTTTAGTTATAACTTTCGCACTTACATAGTAAAGTTAACGTAACTAAAGTCCACCTCGTCGCCCGTCCAAAGCGTGCCCAACTCGGGTGGTAGGAAGCTGGTCACTGACAGCATCCGCAGCACGGCCGTCGACATATCACCCAGCTGCGTTATTCTCTTATCACCCGATATTTTGTAGTACATCTCACCTAGCTATGGAAAAGCTGACTTCTGAATAAATCACAATTTTATAATCATCTTTTACGTTTGTAAGAATTAAAAGAAAAAGTTATACTAATCAATTTACATCATTATTGTTTTCTGATATACTCACCATTTTAACATATCTTCCAATATCAAGTTCTGATAATAACTCAATGACTAGTTTCTGTAATACATTGTTCGACAACGAACACAATTTGGTCACAAAAATCTTCGCGTGCTCACCATTCTCTATCTTTAATACTTTAGATATAGAGTTTACATTACATTTGTCTAGATTACCTTCCATTACCTGAAATATTTGTAAATGTTGAAAATTGCAAGAGTTTTAAGCCAGCCAAGACAGTTTTGTTATTTCAATATAAATGATATAACTTACTCCTTCTAAACTAATTTTAGAATCCACGATGCTATTTGCAACATCGTCATTCAGATTCAATTCCTTCGATAAATATCGTCGCACTCTCTTTGGATTTCTAAATAATTTGTCTACACGCAACCCATCTCCTGTAAAAAATATATTTATTCAAGTGCTTCTGGAGACCTGAAGGCTGGCAGCTACTTTGCTCAAAGAATTAGTTTAGCAATACAGCGGGGCAATGCTGCCAGCGTTCTGGGTACAATGCCTAATCTGGGAATTTTGGATGACATTTATCTCTTGTAAATATACTTTTGTAATATAGCACTTATTTTAGTTAAGATCTTTTTTATTTTGTAAGTAGTAGTATTTTATTTTTAGTAGTATTAGTTTAATTAAACTATTCCTTAATTTTATAAAATAAGATAAATATGAAATTTACGTATTATAAAATAGATATTATATAAAATTCAAGTGCTTAGCTATCTACTTATTTTAAAAAATAAATAAGTAGGTATTACATGAAAAAGACACTAATTAATATGCAAGAAACATTAAATTATAGTCGTAAATTCCAAGCCCCTATTATTTTCTAGTGTTTTTCCATAGAGCGTGCTGTCCTGAGTCACGATTTCTATATCTAGGCTCCGCGACGCGATCATTGAGGTTCTTCGATCGGAAGTCGATATCTTCGATTTATTACATGAATGTACATAACTATAAGTACTACGTATGCACTTATCAAACTTCTCTTTAATATACTACTTTTATTATCGATGAATGATTCCCAAATCAAATGATGAGAGTAGCTATCTCTACGTATCTATGCGTAGCTGTATCTACAAAAAGTAGCGGTATGGTATCCGTAGTAACTCACGAGTTAAGTCTACGAAGGTGGGATGGTCGGCGACCTCCGCCAGCGTGGCCAGCAGCTTCAGCCCGTCCGGCAGCATGCTGGCCGCGTCCAGCACCGTGGCGTTGCTCACCAGCGGCAGGAGCTGGTTCTTCACTTCTGTCAATCTAGGGGAAAATATATATGTGTGAATTAGATGTAGGTAAGTACTACCATAATACTTAATTTACCTCGGTCAGTAGACATAAACCTAAGTGCATAGTTGTGCAGAGGACTATAAAAATATCTTGTAAAACCTACACTTATAGGAATAAATAAATTTGATTTCATTTGAATAATGGTTTTGGAAAATAATTTTAACCGTCATTAACCGTGGATTAACCATTTTTAATAAAGTAAAAATATTAAATTAAGTATGATCATATTTTAGGACACATACAGACAAGACACACAGAAAAATAAGCAGTCTTAAAATCGAATTGTAATAATCAAATTGGTATGTACACAAAAACCGTTTCTCACTTGGAGTTCTCGTAGGAAGGTATCTCCACGAACTGGTCCAAGGGTGAGCACGTGTTCTCCACGCTGCATATGAAGGACTGCAGGAACGTCAGCAGGCCAGCGCTGGGCAGGGCGCGGGCGGGGAACTGGCCTGCAATGAATGTTGACAAAAATGAGCTTCGAGTCCCGGACTCGAGCTCCGAGTCAAAGCTACTGTGTCTTCAAAGCTCGAGCCCTAAGGACTCGCTAGTCTTAGAAGGCTCGAGCCCTCAATGAGCTCTACTCGGGTGGCACGAGCCTTTTAACAACACTACCTGCAACATTCAATATTAGACTTCAGTGCGCACGAGCTTTTTACATACAACTAGCTGACCGGGCAAACGTTGTTCTGCCAAAAAATTTTAGGGGTAGGGGGATGAAAAATAGATATTGTCCGATTCTCCACCCTAGCCGATATGCACGCTAAGATTCACGAAAATCGGTCGAGCCGTTTCAGAGGAGTTCAACTTCTAACAGCGTGACACGAGAATTTTATATATTAGATTAGATTTTATACTGAAATATAATTGATGTTATATTTTTATTATGTGTACTGGCTCATTCCCACTTGGATGAAGATGGAGTGGTGTTAGAGATGATATATTTGTTTAGTAAAAATAACGCGCGGATATGTATTGAAATAAGAAAACGATTTGTTACTTACATGATGGATAATCTTGATTGTTAACGTTACTCCTAATGATATACAGACTGGACATCACACACACGGCCCACGCTATTCCGCCTAGCGTTATCTGGAAAAGAAATACAGCTCACGAATCGAACAGATATTAGGTAAATTATTAGGCAGAGTATTAAATAGAATTTGAACAACAAAACCTTTTTTAAAATCGCGCACGTTTCTCAGCACAAATCCAAGCCGTTGAAAAGATTCCTTTGCAATAATTTTATATGGTCATGAAAAGTGAGTCCTTGATCGAATGTGACACCCAGATCTTTTATTACCGTACAACGGTTCATTTTGGTGTTGCCTAATGTATAGTCGAAAGATATTGGATTCCTCATTCGACCAAAGCTCATCACATTGCGTTATTTATGTGTGAGAAGTGTTTGTAATGTGTTATTTGTATCGCCCATACCACCGGGAGTGTGAGTGAGTAGCGTAGTGCGAGGTACTATAGTTGCTATAGATATTGCTTACCAAATTCCTTTTCCGTATGAGGTAGTCCTTCCATAGCAGCAGCCGAATCTGCCGGCCTGCCGCCATGCTGTGAGATGTGCGCCGGTTGACACCATCACTAAAACAATATAATATTGTTACCGTATACGTATATGTATAGAATGCACTATCACAACCATTCATTAACCGTTAACGCTCCACAATCCACAACTCTACGAAGTGATTAGTAGAATAAAGAACACTTGATTTATCAGTGAAGGAAAATATTGCGAGGAAGCCGAGGAAAACACGGGATGATAGTCTGGCAACTCGTAGGTACAGTCACCTGCAGAGAAAAGTAACCCGTCTGTTACTGTGTGTTTATAAACAGATGGGTTACTTTTTTTTGTAGGTGACCTACCTACTTTAGTAAGGCTCTTGCGGCACTTGTATTTTACTGTATCATTATTTCTTAAGAAAAGTTTGGTAGTGTTTGGGATAAATCGTTAAACATTCAAATGATAATCTAAATTTTACTAACAAAAAATAACCGACTTCAAAATTACTCAAAAGCTACTTGTCAGATCTCGTTCAAATTTATGTGGGACCACATGACAAGCACCTGCTTTCGATTAAAAAAAGGATCATCAAAGTCCACAGTTCTGAGGTAACAAACATAAAAAAATACAGTCGAATTGAGAACCTCCTCCTTTTTTTGAGGTCGATCAAAAATTACATTAAATCTATCCTGATCATAGTGTTATGTTATGAGTAAAGTTTGGTTAACTTATCATACTTAATTTTAATATAAACTTTCTTTAGCTATAAATAGTTCAATGTTAACAACCTGCTTAGTGTCAGTTTGAAGTTCGATACGTAGCGCGTTCTCATGTCATACACAATTTAGGTAAGCGGCCAGCAGGCTAGCTGGCTAGGTCACGACATGCTCAATACACCGTGACAATGAATGATCACCATGATCATCATCACGCAACGGCGAGCTGCTGGGAAGTCACAAGACCAAGAAGCTCTGATTATGAATACTTAACCGCTTATTACGCACTCGGAGCGTGAAGGACGGCGCCGCATCGCAGCAAGAGGATCGTTTATAAGTTACTGCTTAGCAACTTTTTATCTATTTTGTGGCATAGATCATCAATTAGTGGCATGATTTTAAATCTATTTTTTATATATTAATCAATGATATTATAAAACATCATTGCTATTAATAAAATAAAGAACCGGACAAGTGTGAGTTAAACTCGCGTGGAGAGGGTTCCGTAGCTTGATTATGTATTTACAAGGGGGGGGGGATGGTCAATTTTCGTCTTTAATTTTCTTTCTCTCATGAATTTACAGAACCTCATCATTTTTTTTTCAAAATTGTTGTTATAACGTCATCTTTGGGTCATAAAAAGTAGACGAGAACCAAACAACTACATTTAACAAAATAACTGGGCAAAAATGTATTAAGTGGATATGAAGCACAATTAATTAGTACAAAAAATCAAAGCTAACAAATATCGAGTAGACGAATTGTCTTTTTTTGCGAGAAACGTGCAAAAACTTTTAGGTACAGTCGGCCGCAGAAGTAGCTTAACATTTTAGTACCTTGTCACATTACATTTCTTGAATTTGTCATAGATGTTGCTAGGAAACCGTCGAAACAGTTACTATTACAAAGTACTATAATGTTAAGCTACTTCTGCGGCCGACTGTACGCGTTGAGCGTTGTATAGAGCATGTGTCACTAATATCTCCATTTACTTTGATCTTTATTGAAAGAAGAATAGGCAACGCTAATCATCGCGAGTTATCCTTATCCTTGATCCATACAGTAAGTAAAAACCATAATCAGGCACGTAAAAACCGGCGTTCATGACGTCAAATCACGATGATCTTGGCAAAACATACAAAAACGATAGAGGTAAAAGTGGTACATAGTTGCATGATCAAAAAACCCACGGGTTAAAATAATCACTTCCTAGGATAGGCCAATGCGAAAGCAAATGAAATAATAATTATATTTTGAGTCGTCGAATTCAAATGCACAACGCCTGTTTCAAGATATCCGCGAGCGATTATAGTTGGTGTTTCCTAAGGATGATAATAAGGACCACAGATGACGAATTATTCGTGTTTTTGCCCAAGATACAGAGTTTAAAAAGGCTTGTAGAACTTACCTCTTCATGAGACCCGATAACGTTTTTATACAGCTTGTTGTACTTGAAATGTTTTTACAAGATACCTTTAAGCTGGTTTCGCACGTTTGCGTCAAATGCCCCAATATCACCCATCCTCCGATGATATTGTTGAAGCCGTGTGGATCATACACTCGTCTTAGGTAAAGGGAAAAGTTAGTTTAGGTTACCGAGAAAAATAATAATGCCCATAATACTACTATCGAACGTGACTTTAACGCAGGCGAGCTGTGATTAGGGAATGTGATTCACGACGCTCCGGCGCCGGTTAAAATTTATAAGACCTTATTACCACAGTTATTACGTTACGTATCATTACTTACACATGAACGTACAGCGTACACTTATATGTACCTATGCACTATGCACATAGACAATAGACATAGTTTCAAATCAAATCAAATCAAATCAAATCAAATCATCTTTATTGTGGAATACAGGTATAATACATTGTTGAGTCAGGTGTAATACTTCAAATAAGTGGATCTCTGTATTCCCGCCACAAACGGGCATACAATATTATATAAAATTATAACTAATAATAAACAATTCATAAAATAATATAAACAAACACTAAATATCCAAAACAATTATTATCTACTTAATACATTTCATGTCAAATTTTATTAAAATGTCAAATTATTAAATTTATCAATTAATTGTCAATTAAAGATTAGTGATAATATTGATATTAATAATGAAAATTATATTCAATTAAGTGCTATGTAATTAATTAATTGAATTATCTGTTAGGTACTCATTTATTGTGTAATAGCATTTTTCTATCAAGAGACTTTGTAACTTTTTTTTAAATACTTGAACATCAATAGTGGTACGAATTGATAAAGGTAGTTTATTATATATGAGTGGTGCTTTGGCAAAAATACTCTGTCTGTACAAATTGGTTTTACATTGGACTGCACATAGTTTCTGTCTATGTCTTTCTCGTTCGCGAAATGTAAATAGGTTTGAATTTGCTTTAACAAATAAACAACACTCCAATATATAAAGGCACGGAACTGTTAAAATTTTTAAGCTTAAGAAATGCGGTTTGCATGAATCTCTTTGTTTGAGGTTACAAATTGATCTTATACATTGTTTTTGTGCTTTAAATGCAAGATCCTTATCAACAGAGTTTCCCCAGAAAATAATGCCATACCTAAGCGTTGAGGAAACACAACCGTGATATGCCGTCAGAAGCGCGTCTTTGTTTACAGTCTTTCTTAGCATACGCAGAGCATAAGAAAGTTTGCTAAGTTTTTTGCAAACAGAATTAATATGCGATTTCCATTTCATGTTAAAGTCGACATGTATTCCTAAAAACTTTATAGTATCGACCGCATCAATTTTATTACTTTGATAACATACGTTAGGCTTACCATTATCAATTTTGCGCTGCGAAAAATTCATAATTTTTGTTTTTTCAAGATTTACATTTAAATTATTTGATTTAAGCCATTCAATAATACATACATAGTTCAGTCTAATTTAAAGAAGACCTAAGATAACGGAACCCTGAAGAAATTCCAATTGTTCCAAGAAATATTTGGCAGTATCTAGAAGTTCGCATTGTACATTTTTTGTACATCCAATAATAATCAGTCTGTACAAAACAGTATCTGTTTACATAGGAATATTACCCACAATAACCCGAATATTACCCACAATGGTGCTTGTTCAGCCCCATGCTCCCTTGGTGCGTCTCTATGAAACATTCAGTCTCTAGATTTAGTATTACAAAGTGCTTCTTCAGAGTAATGCTCCCTGAGTGTCCCTTGGAACATCTAGTCTCAGTACAGTCTCTAGATTTAGTATTTTTCTAAGACATGTAGCTGGTCTTACTACGAAGTTACTCGTATCACTTACACGTTCGCGAAATTAAAATAATGAGACTTATTAAAGTTAATTAGTTAATTAAATTGTATATAATAAATGAAAACAGAGTCAAGTTGACCTGGAGCCCAATTCTCATTTCGTAGAGATACATGTCTAACAGAGATATGTCGAAAAAACATGGCCGATTGGCCTCGTTTCATTCGAGGTCAGCCATGTTTTTTCGAGATATCTCTGTTAGACATGTATCTCTACGAAATGAGAATTGCCCCCCTGGTCCTCAAGCAAATAACAATTTTATAGCCACTTGATATTACCTACATAGAGCACCGCCGCGCCGTACATGGACATTCATGCGAGCGACAGCTCGGCGTCTGTGTTGCCACTTGCCAGCCAAGGAAAAATCTCTAAACCTGGTTGTCCCAGCTTGTTCTAAGTTCTAGGAGTATAAAGATGTTGATGGAAAGATAGCCCGGTGTGTACAGAGATCTATGAACAAGCTTTGTTAGGTGGTAGAACCTCACACCAGCGCCAAAACTATTTCCACTTTCTGTCTAAGAAATTAATTCTATTTCGGTCGGATCGGGTGAAGTGTCCATGGCTTGGCATGGTGTTGGCAGGGGATGATCCTGTAAACAATGTCAGGGACGAGATAGGATAGAGCTAACTGTCATCTTCCAGATACCTTTTAGTATCATAGCCTACACGCCCTAGTCCTTTGTTCAACATATTATTTTGCACTATTGGCACTGATCATCGATGGACCCTGTTATATTCTATAGTATTCAAGGCGGTGCGCATTTTCGTACCATTAAAAATTAGGTATACCGGTGTTACAGGCCGTCACGCGGTTTCCTTGATCTGAAGTAATTATAATGTTAATTAATGTATGATCAGATAAAATTAACTTTAACTGGGACATATAAACACCACAAAGTTTATACTGATGATTAATATTTTATTTTATAATATTTCACAATCTTTCACAATTTCAAAATTTCACAATCTAAAGATTACTTTGATTTTCCGTATCCAATTTTTTTATGTAAATAACCGGCAAACGAGCTGACGATCCACCTGATGATAAGTGGATAAGTAAATCCCTTTCGTTGTAAGGCCTAGGAGTGGAAATAAGTATCTAGCTTGTTTGAAGTTTGAACAGGTTATAAAGTGTTTTCAATATTGTAAAAAATACCCTTGACTCATAAAATATGCGAATTTAGAGTCTTCTCGAATGCTATAAACTCTATGTGGTATATGTATCTACTCTATCTATGTATAAACTGTAAACAATTCAAACAAACTTGCAGTCAGTTCATTGTCAGGTTCATCGTGCAATATCCCTCGGCCAGTGCAGCCAGTGCTGCCAGTGCAGCCATCTACCTGACTGACGGACATTCGAGACGAGAGCTAGAGATCCTATTACATGATTTGTGACGCAATGAGCTGATGATATCTTAGATCCTTCAATATGGATCATTTCCAGCGTAGGGCTTAAAGTCACATTGTTATGATGATTTTACAAGATGATCCGTTTTAATATTGTTAAAGGATACTCCTCTTCGTAAAAAACAAATTGTATAATACATAAGTGACGACCCATGTGTTGCAATGGTTACCATGCCGGATCGCCGCACCAAGGGTCCTGGGTTCGATTCCCAGCGAGGCAGAAATTTGAATGATGAGTTTGAATTTCTGTTCTCGGTCTGGGTGTGAATGTCCTTGGCTAGTGTGTTGTTCATGGCACCCACGACACAGGGAATCCTAGTGTGGGGCTATGAGTGTGAAGCGTTATTATTATTATTTTTATAAGTATCTATAGTAAAGCCGACAAAAAATGTTCATAATCAAGTAAAAGCAGTCTAATGTGAGCGGTCGGTGGTGTGGTGACCCCATGCATAATAAATATGTATCATTAAATGAGTTATATGACTGCAAGCGTCGACGAATACCATTAAATTATAAAAAGTGTTTTTTTTTTGCATTTAAATTGACCCCTACCAAACAATATCTTAGGTAAATTATTCGTCCCGCCCGCAGTGTTTATCGTCTATAAAATAAAGTAGGATACTTAAATAACAATAAAAAAGTACCGAATTAGTTTGTAAAGTGGAAAAACCAGCAAAAGAAGGAAGCAGCGTATTTTGGATCTGTTGTGCTATAAACCAAATATATATGTACAGAAAATATATAATTTTATTAAAGTACAATTATGTAACATCTCATAAATAAGTTCAAGGTTAGCGGCAGAACGTTATATTGTTCTTACCCACCTATCATAATAGATACTTATATTAATGGTCTAAACAAAAAATCTTTCTCGGAATTACTACGAGTACTTACCAACATAAGTAGGAAAAAATACAAAGTGGTGCGTTTGAAAGGTTATGAAGATTACTGCACTGTCAATAAGTATTATGGTGGTCACTCACGGTCATTCCATCGCGTCATTTTTGGAGCCACACCAAATGACATATGTCAAAATGGCGCGATTGGACATACAAATTTTTTATATCACTCCATCAGTTTTTCATATTCACGATCAAATTTTGGCTGTATATCACGCCATTTGACGCGATGGACTGACCGTGAGTGGCGGTCATTCCATCGCGTCATTTTTGGAGCCACACCAAATGACATATGTCAAAATGGCGCGATTGGACATACAAATTTTTTATATCACTCCATCAGTTTTTCATATTCACGATCAAATTTTGGCTGTATATCACGCCATTTGACGCGATGGACTGACCGTGAGTGGCCACCATTAGCATCTTGCTTAGCGTGGTGATTTATCGAATATCACAGATCACAACACTTCTCCATTTTATCAGCAATACTCTTACCAACGGTAATACAATATCTACTGGTTACTGATCTTCAAAGTAAAATCAATCCCACCAAAAACATAAATGTAAAAAAGGAGAGCCAAGTTCAATACAAAAATTATGCTTGGCTGTGGGCTGTGGGCTTCGCCGCAAAAAGAATGGAGATCTAAATGAGTGCCTAGTTCTATGCAAAATCGAAATATGTATTTATAGGAACAAAATAACATTATGAAAAAGTATTAAACTCTATTTCTTTGCTTTATTGGATACCTATAACAATTGCTGTTATTTAAAAATGTGAGATCTTAAAGTAGGTTAGATTTGACTTGGTTAGTATTTATCAGAATTTATATGTTGATTATCTTTAAAAAATTACTGATGTAATGAATACATCTATTTACACTTTTATGTCTAATCCGTTACATTGACGGATATTTTTGCATGTTGGTCGTTTCCTTTTTAGCCGACAATGGCAGATGTTGCGGATGTTCTCTAGGGAACCTTGAACACTGTAAAGATATCCTTACCGTGCCTTGAACGATATTTGAATAGATGGCGTTACATGATGGAGCGGAATCAGCGGATTACAATTCACCGTGCCCACTGCCCGTACGCGAACTGCCTCGTCATTACCATAAATTAAAATGTGTGCAATTCACACGTAGAAGTGAAACCTTCAAAAATAAAGGTATTAATTTAATAACTTCCCCCTCCCGTCCCTTCCTCCTCCCCTTCCCCCTCGCCTTCCCCCTCCCCTCTTCCTACCCTGCCCCCTCAAATCACTACGATGCTAAAGAATTTTTCACCTCAAAAATACTTTACATTACTTACTTTACATTATAATATAATATGCCAGAACTTGAGTAAATAAATTTTCTATTTACTTACTTGTAAAAATGTTACAATTTATTTCACAGAGTCACTGTCCGGAAGTAATATGAAACGTTTTAATTAGGCATATTACGAAAACAAATTAACATCTCTGTCAATATCAGTATCACTTTGATAAACAGGTGTGTTGTTTAGATATTATTCATTATTTTATTATATTATGTACTATCCATCTATTTTATATTTCGATTTACCAATTTTTCGTTTATCCGGAACGTTTTCTTATAAGCGTATGATAATTTTATTCAAGTGTAGGTACCTATTCTTATAACATGCGATATATTTTTCGGATACAGCCTGAGTTCGCTACTACTATTTTACAGATATTTTACGCTTTGCAGCCTGAATATAGCGGAGACTGTATACCCAATGACTCTAAAATGAATTTATTCTTGACTCAGGTTCGATAGCTTTGGGCGCGAGGGAGTTAATTTACATATCTTCGAGACAACAAGCAAGCTTGCCAATTTTTTTATTAGGGTCAATAAATGTTAAATAAATAAACCTTTCTTGTTCGTATCCCTGGGGGGGACAATGGGGTGAATGAGCCTCGTACAACAGGAGGGTTGAAGCTATAGAGTCGGCTTTCTCATGTTGTTATGGAAGGAATTTCTTAGGTTCTACAACCATTAATTAATGAATTTGTTATGCGAACGTCACCTCTGATTGAATTACCTGAAATAGGTAATATTATTTAATCTGTGCTACTACACCGGAAGCTAATATTCATTTTACGAAGTTCGCAAATGACTAGTGTTGGATAAAATGACAGCATGTGGTCAATACAGTCAATTAGAGGATGATTCTGTGCAGATGATTAGGATATGTGATAGCGGAAATACATGTGACCAACGCATATAAACTTAATGATAATATCATCATAATTTGGGTTCGTCCTTGTCGAGTGTAGAATGATAAGTAAGTATGGCACTAGCGCGGTCTAAAGAAATATAATGCAAAAAAGTATTTCATTTTCTTTCTTTCTTTCTTAAATTTTTCAAAATATGGTTATAGGAAACGTGGTACCAGATCTCTAACAGTGGTTGCAGACGACCTAGCAGGGAAAGAACGTATAAGGTTATGAATACTACCACAGAAGAAATAATATGAGTAGTAGGTGCCTATAATGACACCACGTGGATTTTAATTACTTTTTACATGCCTGCATGATACAAAGAAGGTAAAGATAAACACGCAGCAATGTGTTCCTCTATGAGACTTGAAAATGAAACGAGTTTGCGATTCAACTTAGCGATTATAGCACTCGTTTTGGATATCGTCGGAGAAATGGACCTATTTTCGAAGGCGATGATAGGTACCTATGACGTGATTTATTATACAAGCAATGCATGACACATTTGAAGTTTGCTCACGTATCTAAAATTGTACCGGTTCTAACGCCGTGTCATCAATTTGAATGCATATTCTATTTCATATCATATTCTATCGTAATTTGATTTTGAATGACGAACATTAAAATTTGTATTTGAGTACACACAGTAGGTATACTAGATTTGTATTTGAGTACACACAGTAGGTATACTAGATTTGTATTTGAGTACACACAGTAGGTATACTAGATTTGTATTTGAGTACACACAGTAGGTATACTAGATTTGTATTTGAGTACACACAGTAGGTATACTAGATTTGTATTTGAGTACACACAGTAGGTATACTAGATTTGTATTTGAGTACACACAGTAGGTATACTAGATTTGTATTTGAGTACACACAGTAGGTATACTAGATTTTGACGAGCGTTTTATAGACACCGATGTGCAGTTGATTTGAGATTGTCGACATTCACGGTGCCGGCCGCGGTGAAGCTTAGAATTGCCACATATTATATTAGGTACTTCTTTAAAATAATATTTAACAATATCCCGAAACTCAGCTGTGTTTTTGTCTCCACAGATTCATCATTATAGGAATAATCAAAAATCTATTGCGTTTTAATAAATACGCGCAATACTTGTTTTTGTTGACAGATAGACAGAGAGACAGACGACACAAACAGATTGACAACAAAGTGATCTTATTGAGATTTCGTTTTTTCCTTTTGAAGTACGGAACCCTAAAAACAAACAACCAAACACTGTTTTTCTTGAAAACGCTCAACCTTAGTCCTTAGGTGACACACAGGTCCAACTCCGTCCAAACGAAGGGTCAGCCACCTTTTCTTATTTAAATTTGTTGATAGTTTTAAAAATTTATTATAATTCATGACGATCAGTAATTCTTACTTGATGAAGTATTTACAAATTACTTAAATTAACATTGAATAAGGTTTGAAGAAATAACCCAGAGAATCTATTTGCAGCATCGTTTTGCGAATCTACGTCTACATTAACAATAGCATGGCGTGCCGTTGTGACCATCAGAATTGTATTAATGAAACAACTTCAAACAAGGCCTAGATGACTGAACCCGCGAGTACCTAGCTATTTGCTATCGGAGAAAATACCTTGTGTGGTATCTGTCTCACTCTTATGGTGGTCACTCACGGTCATTCCATCGCGTCATTTTTGGAGCCACGCCAAATGACATATGTCAAAATGGCGCGATTGGACATACAAATTTTTTATATCGCACTGCTAGTTCAATAGTGTATTAAGTCAAAAAATCACTTTTTTCAGAATAAGCGAAAAACTGATTACTCAACCCCATTAAAGAAATGTTAGAGATTAGGTACTACATAATATTTGTTACTGAAACTGAAGGTATTTCTTACTAACCAGATGTACTTAAAACCCACAGAAAAAAAATATTTCGAAATTTTTGAGTTAAAACAGTATTCTACGACGTGTGTGTTCTTAAAATTTGTATTATTTGTAGTTAAGTAGTTATTGTAGAAAATATTTGTGTTACAACAGGTTTTAGGTGATTGACTATCTATAAATTTTAAGATTTTTTTAAGATACTACAAAGGTTTCCAATTTCAAAATTACAGTACAAGTTACAACACACTTATTTTATAAGTATATCGTGAAGTCTGTGCTCTAAGGTAGTGGGATTCGATTCTCGGTATAGCATTAATAAAACTTGTTACACTCTGGTACACCTCAGGTTCAACAACGCGTTGTTTACCATGTTTTCCTCGTAATTCTCCCTGTATTAATCCATTATCATTTTTTTTCGATAAAGCGGTAGCGATTGGTCTATCATTTAATGCCAGTGTATTTTTAAAAAATGTTTTGCAGACTCTAATACGGCTGTCTTTTAGCTGGAAATAAAATGCTGTATTTAATTTACGAAAATTTTGTATACTTGAATACCGATATTTAGGTCTAATTTCTGTAGTGTGTCTAATAATAAATTCTCTTTGTTTTTATAAGTCTCCTAATCCCCAGTAAGCGTTGAAAATTTCCAGTCTTGATATTTCATTTAATTTCAAACCACAACCTAATCTAAACTTGTCGCCGCATGTCGGACCCATCTTCTTTTCGGGCACTTGTTTCTTGGTTACAGATTTCTATCCTTGACCAGAATTGCGTAGTTTTTTCGCTAGCATGCATTTCCATTTCTCTGGATTGCGTACCCTTTTTTTGCCTCTTTTGTTATCTTCCACCTCCGAACTCGTAGATGGCCCCGTAATTTGGACTATAGATTCACTGGTGGAAGTGACGTCATTTGTGATAATTTCAGCTACATTATTCGATGAGCTGCTAGATGAGGAGCTCGAGCTAGAATCACTTGAAGATTCGCTCGAAGAAGAATCGGTCGAAGAAATTCTACTTCGATGTTTTGAGCTTTCAACAGGAAGTAAACTAGGGGCTTTGCATGGTGATTCAATAATAAAATGAGGGTCATGGTCAGAATCATCAAAATCACTCTGATCAGAATGCAAGGGTGAAATATAATGTTTACCCTTTATTTCCTCGGTTGCCGGTACAAGATTAGTACTTTCAATTCTCTGTTAGTATTGACTTTTTGAAGTACCGAGACAATAATAGAAGGCGAAGGGTTCGAAGATGATGGCAGTATTTTTTTAGAAGTTTCATCGTTTTCCTTCTCTGACTGATCGTCGTCAATATTATTGAACCTCGTCTTATTCACCATCTCCACAAACATTCGTCCACAATGCATAGTTTTTCTTTAAAATACAAAAAAATAAATAATAATCAATTCTCTGTTAGTATTGACTTTTTGAAGTACCGAGACAATAATAGATGGCGAAGGGTTCGAAGATGATGGCAGTATTTCTTTAGAAGTTTCATCGTTTTCCTAGTCTGACTGATCGTCGTCAATATTATTGAACCTCGTCTTATTCACCATCTCCACAATCATTCGTCCACGAATCACGATGCATAGTTTTTCTGTAAAATACAAAAAAAAAACTTATAATTAATTGTATATCACCTAGAGTGTAATAACTCAAAATTATTAAAAAAGAAATAGATAGTGGGCTATATTTGTTTTTATTTCGACATATTCGCAAACATTACTTAAATTAGTACGATTTACGAATAATGATGCATTCATATTTTCACAGATTCTCACAAAATACGAAAATAAACAAGTACATCAACAAGACCGTATTAAAACTAGAAATACAAACTTAACCAATAATAATGCATTAATGCGAAATATTTCTTTTATTTTTCAGTACGTGAATCAATAATAATGTAGCAAGTCACAATACATAAAACTTATTTCATTCTTCCAATCAACTATATCGTATGAACTCGAATTAACTATTTAAAAATTACATACCTGTGTCAATAATACTGTTGTAATTCGAAATAATGCGGTCTAAAACACACTGCGACACGTCCTCACTTGACGAATTTTGATCGCAACTAGAGATGACGCAATGTTGGGGGGAGGTGTAGCTATGTCCACCAACCGTCGACAGTGATTCATAGCGCCATCTTTTGTACAGTTTTTACACTATGAATACGCCGGTTACATTGACGTGTAGAAAATCAAATTCTACGCTAGAATATCGTATTATCTCGTTTTGATAAGATTTTGAGTTGCAACGGTATTGTAATAGCAGTGCGATATCACTCCATCAGTTTTTCACATTCACGATCAAATTTTGGCTGTATATCACGCCATTTGACGCGATGGACTGACCGTGAGTGGCCACCATTAGATACCTGGAGGCAGTCTAGGCTTCCCAAAGCTATTTGATTGATTTCTTGATTATAAGTATTGATTTTAAACTTCAAATCAGTTTTGTATTTTCTTCTAAATGCTAAGCACTACATGTTTTTGACTAATTTTAGATATTTTTGATTTAGATGATTCGGTTAAAATTGAAATTTCTTTCTGATAAAAATATCACTTTCTCTTTTTACACTTAATTTAATCTGTGATTCCCAAGATAACCAAATGATAGCTATTGGCTACTGCTAATAGCTATCATTTGGTTCACATATAAAAGTTAGAATTGGCGCGAGGAAATTCGGCCCACCTATCGAAAACTTTACAAGTTAATTATCACTTGCTTCGGTGAAGGAAAACATCGTGAGGAAACCTGCACACCGGAGAGTTCTCCATAAAAAGTTCTCGAAGGTGTGTGAAGTCTACCAATCCGCACTTGGCCAGCGTGGTAGACTATGGCCTAACCCTCATATTCTGAGAGGAGACCCCGAGCCCAGCAGTGGGACAATTATGGGTTGTTGCTTTGCTTTTTTTATCGAAAACTAAATATAGAATTTATAAAAAACAGATTACATTACATTATTTTAGTTCTGTTATGAATATGACTATCTTATTAATAATCCGTAGATTTATTTGGGTCGAAGGTCTAATTACATAATTTAGTCATAGATTGAATCAAGTTTAACCCTCTTAAAATATTTAAAGTGGTAGAGTCAAACAATCACGCAAATGGTTGATTAAAATTAATTGATATTTTTTGTTGCACACCATAATAATTATCAGTTGTTTTATTCTTAATTTTAATTACGATGTATTTTGTGAATGAACGGTATTTATTTTCAAAAGATTTTTTCATACTTAAAAAGTGAACGATGTTTTGTTTAGTAAAACGGTTTCGATTAATAGAACAGACATGAGGAAATTTTTGGTTTTGAAAAAGAATTGTCCCTAGTAGTTCCAGAGCATAGCGCAGGCCGCAGAGTTATAATCATAAGGTACTAATGAAATGACTGTCTTCACTTTATCTAATGAAGGATCAAAATCCTTGTGTTAAATCACATTTAAAGCATACCAACTCGTTTTACGATCATTAACTCGATATAACACACTTAACGGAGGTTTCCAGAAGGCTTCAGAGCGGCCCATGTGCCATCGGACATA